>MLYV02000983.1:0-72881 GCA_001913855.2 Hermanssonia centrifuga
AAGTAAGCTTGGTGTATGCTACAGGCAGTGTTGGAATAAACTATTTTATCTTAGAAATTTGACCGTGAAGGCCGGAGATTGGTGAGTGGTCCCATAGTATTGCTGTTATTGAAACAAACTAACCACTGTTTATTTGAGCAGAAGAAGGTCAAGGGAGGCTAGTGGTTGAAGGATATGATATGTGCTGGTTTCCGGGGCCTCAGTATGATTATATGGGAATATACTACTGTAGATCTGTGTATATAGCATGAATACCTAGCAGTACATTGGATGAGATCAGAATATACGGCCAGAATGATCAGCATATATTGCGGTACACTACAGTTGACCAGAAAGTACAGGAGTGTCAACCTGAGTAAATCCCGGAAGGTCTCCCATGTACTCCAACCTCCGATTTGTGTCATTCATGTACCCGGGTGTACGGTGTATACCACAATAGATCTCTTTAGATCTCGGGTGACGGGATTCTCACTGGGCCTCATGGCTGGCACGCTACCCCTAAAACTTCTCGTTATTATCATTCAAGTTGTCTAATGACGGGAAAGGCAAAAGGCCAAAAGTTCACTTACTTTCATGTAGCACCATTCAGGCTCGCTTACTTCCATTCATGCGGGTGAAATGGCACCCTCGCCGGTACCATGGATTTACAGATATTCTGAGATTTCTGGAAATATGTGATGATATACGTTCGAATAGTGTGTTGTACTTTAATTTTTGTCAAGGATGAGTTCAACTTGTTGACCGCGCCATGTAGACGAGAGTTTATGCGGTATATAAATACCCTTAAATGGGCAGGCTTAAAAATAAAATAAAAAAGAGTTTCAATTTGTTAACGCCCGTGAACGTTTGTAAGTTTAACCTCCGTGAACATTTCTAAATGGCGCTACGGCCCGGACTTCCGCTCAGGCATCGGACAACGCAGGTTCCTTTTATTTTTATTTTCAAATCTACTCTTATACTGCGTAAACTCCCGTAGAGTTGCCGGTCAATAGTGGCACTACTACTTTGTGAGTTGTTTTATAACGTTGTAGGTTTAAGAGGAATTGTCGCCGGTACTCAATATTAATAAATATTATTTTTCGCCGGTAGTATCTGTAGTCCACTGTGACGAGACGTAGAATCACTCCAACTCACGATTCTCGGTACCTGATTTCCGTGTCCCCACGTTGGCGAGTATTGTCGGAAATATGGGTGCCGATCTTGACGTCTCGGTCAAGTGTATGCTGCATTTGTTCAGGCGTTGATTGTGATTTCCCTGATCCACCTGTCATCCCGCTATTCTCGTTTACGGGGTTTTCAGTGGTTGCTGTATCGGGCGATACCACTTCAGGCCGGGATGGAGGTTGCCCCAGTTCGTCCTCTTCCTCCTCTTCCTGCCCTTCCTCCTCTTCCTCTTCCTCCCTCCTCCTCCTCCGCCGCCGGAACTCGTCCCAAGATCGACTCGGAAATGACTACTGGAATCCGCCTGGGACGACCTTCATACCTGCCAATGGGATATACCTGAGCCTTCGGCCTGGGACGACTGCGATTGCCACCCACGAGAAGAAACTGCAGATTTACCGCCTCCTGAATATGAGAAAATCTCAGTAAATTTGTCCTTCTAATCGGTGCCATGTGGCTGGCCTTCGACAACCTAACCGTTACGTTTGCGAGAAATGGAAGGGGGGCCTTGAAGAATAGCTCGTCAAGTGGAAGAATCCAGATATTGAAGTGTTCGAGGGAATTTGTCGTGGTGATTTGTAAGTCCGTAAGACAAGTTTTGATGAGACCATTCTGCCGGTGGAAGGTGCATGGAGAAAACGTGAGGTCCCATGTTATTTCTTTGTCTTTTGACCAATTCATCAAATCAATAGTCAGATGCCCTGAGATGAAATACTTAGTAGCCAATTCGAAGTAATGCCAGTGGCAAGCAATACGCACAAACACGCTCTTCCGCGGAACACACAAAGAGAAACTTGATCTTATAGTCAGGAACCGGCGGAAACAACGCCTGAGTTAAGTTGAGTAGAGGGTGGACCAGCAATGAGTCGTTATAGTTGAGCTCTGGACATTTCAATGGCGGTTCCCAATCCAGTGGTGATCGACCCCACCGAGCAGTGAACAATTGGATCATCTGCCAATAGCGATCGCAATCTTGCACCTGTAGAGTAGACAAGCGACCAGGAGCACGGAGCAGACGTGGATTCTCTGGTCGTGTATCCCAAGTCACCCGTCTGCAGTCTAGTGTTTCAAGCACAGGAAGAGCGCTGACGAGCTGGGTGAAGACAGCGAAAGACGGAAAGTGGTGATTTATGAGGACAAAGGTTGTCACCCCTTTGTATGCAGAGTATAGAGCCGGTATGGATCCAGAGATAGAAGGAGGCATACTCTTCTGAATATCTTTCCACTGGAAAGGAGTGAGATAATCACGTTCCTGTTGTAGAATTCGGAGGTTGGGGAATTTGTGGGATAACGACATTGCGACGTAGTGTGCCCAGACATCGCATGCATGCTCGTGTATTGTTAGATGAGTAAGGGAAGCGGGAATGCAGCTGCCCGGCTGTTCTATCAGGGTTGACAGGAAGTCCATATCGCCCTTGGAACGTAACTTGATAGTCTTGAAAAGATAGGGCGACAATATCTTCGACCAGTAGCGACAAACGAGACTGCATGCGACCATATATGGCTTATACTCGTCACCGTTTGAGGTGAGGGCGGCAAGGATGACATGGATAATCTCGGAAGGGAGCAATGATAGCTTCGATAAGCGCGGAAATTGATGTTTACGCAAAGAGTCGGCCACTATGTGTTCAATTGAATAGCGAAAGGGCGTTTGTCCAAAATTTGCCCGTACAGCATCGACGCTATGGGAGAGTGAAACAGATGGAAAGAGTACGCTCTTCTGGTGAACCTTGGCCACGAAAAATACACCTGCGACAAACCCAGAGTCGAAAGAGACACACAAATGATAAAGAGGGCCACTGACCTAGAAATAAACCGTTTCGAGTGTAAAAAATACTTCCAAAGCCAGGGCTGGCCAGATTATAGATAACCCCACAGCCTATTATGTCGCCCACTGACATTCGGGTTGCATCGGATTAGGTACGACGTGACAACTTGAAGCAGATCCACTTACCTTGATATTTTGGACCATATTGCCATTGAGACAGTGGGTGCCCACAATTTACTATTCCATCACTATTGTACCCCCAAGAGTTGAGTCTGGTCCCAACTGCGTGTTGGCAATCCCGGCCTCCCAGCGTGTCATAGTTAGGCCATGAGCCATTTTCATAACCGATAGCAATCAACCTGGAAAAGTGTCAATAGGACTGAATTTATACAAGATCATAGCATTTACCCGTCTACAGTGTGTAGTTGCAACACTTCGACTTCATAATAAGACGTGCCCATGGTGAGCGTACTTGTGGGGATAGCTCGCGTGGTGACGGACATGGACGTAGCAAGGCGTCTACTTTCTGTTGAAATATAGCTGCACATCACTAGTAGTTAAAGTGCTGGACTCACTCAATTCCCGTCCATCAGAAGAGTTATTCCAGCAGTGAGATCCTTCCCACATCGTCGCAGCCGCAAAGAAAGCATTGTATGATTCCAGGAGTGATTTGGGGATCGATAGTCGACTGTTCTTGCCCAATGGATTCCATCGAAAGGGGGAACAGCCGAAATTCGCAGATATCAAATGAGAGGTTGACCGCCAATGGAGCGTTACTACAGGGATTAGCTTTACCATACTTGCGATACCGATGTGAGCAAAGGAGATCACGCCTGTCTGCATATTGAGACACCGCAATGATAGCACGGAAGTCTCTACTTGCCTATCAGCACACCGTTCTTGGTGAAGAAGATGACACGCTCTGTGAAATCAATCCCACAACCCAAGACATCTCCCTCCAGCACGTGCCAAAGGGGATAACTCTTTGTAAACCAGAATCTGTCTATTTCGTAATTGTTTCGGACGGTACCGCCCAAGCTTGCTTGGGCACTCATGGAGAGTACTCCTGGATTGACCTCTTCGTTACTGTCATGTCCAAGGCCTGTACTGTGAGATCCCAGTAGTTGAGTGTCACAGGAAAGGATCCTGCGGTGGACGTGATTAATAGTTTAGGGAGTGGGCTATAGGACGCACCCTATGCGAATGTATGACACAGTGTGAGTGCTGCACAATAAATCAAGACGCCGGGGTGAGTCAGATGCTCAGAAGCTGATCAACGCACTGCTCACTCTCTGGGTTGGACTTCGTAATAGTATACATCGTGCCCTTGAGGTACAAGATGCTTTGTCCATACCCTCGCCCCCGATGCTATATGGTTCGATCCGTTCAAACTTCGTGTAAGTATTGCGAGAGTTGGCATTCGTACTAGTGAGGATTGGAATGGCTCCATTTTGGGCCGTTGCTACATCCATGATTTTTAAGCTAGTCTGTTGATCGGATGCTGCCATAAGATTGAAGGCTAAAAAAGACACTAGGAAGAGCAGGTTCAAGTAGACTTGGGGCATATACGGACCTAGAACCAGGCTATTAAGGTGGTAGGATTGGCATTAATGTGTGGCCGTACGCCCATAGCAATCCTCGCCTTGCGTGGCCGTACGCCCACAGCATAGTGTATTTAAGTTGTAGTCCGCCGCAAGCAACGCAACGCAGGTTCGATACCGTGACTGCGGCTCTGCAAAGGAGACTACTCAACATTTCAGCCTAGTGGATGGCATGTTGTCAAGTTCAAGACTTCTCGTTATCATTGAATCAGGTTGCCCAATGAAACCTACTACCTACTTCACTCTCGCAGATTTAGTGGCGAAGGATGCTAAGAATTCAGAAAGAAGGGCGAAGGTAGGTAACGGCACCTGTTTTCAAATGATGTTTTGTGTCAAAGTGACGCCCGGCACAACATTTCAAGATACTAGCGCTGCGGCGGGCCGGACTGAATATCAATCCTCTCACTCGCTGCTCACTGGCAGGCTGACATTCAACATTCAACATGAAGCCGCCAGTTCTCTCAAAAACCGAGGCTAGCCGCTATTCCTTTCAGTAACCAATTGCTAGAGATATATGAGTCGCCCATGTTCGGTTGTGCGCAGGCTTGAACCGATATATACTGGCAGACGTTGTTGCGACGTCGTAAATGCACGAGATCGCTGTACACCAAACGCTCGTTGTTTTTTAAACCCTTCCATTTCCACATTTGAACAATGAACCCAAGAAGTATGTACTAGACAAAGAGCTACTAATGACAACATCGACAGAATCTAGAAAAGAGGCTACGAGTGACAAGCATCGACTATCAAACTCATGAGATATGTGCTGCGTGCGAGATAGATAGGGTGGAGGGGGGGATACAGCAACAGTTAGTATTTTATGACATATATATATGCGTGCGCGCGAAGAAAGGAATGGGGAAATAGATTAGGATATATAGTGCCACTGCCTTAAAGCCAATGGATCTCCGAGAGAGAGAGAACTTGCTTAAAAAGTTGTCTCTTCTGGCTTGTCAAGCACGATGGGCGTTCCACGGCCCTGTACATGTACATGCTTATCGTGCTCCATGCTCACGCTGTCCATGGATCCACCACGCTGCTGCATGTGCATCTCCATAACAGGCTCGTGGTACAACCCGGTACGGCTAGCGACGAAGCGCCTATTGCAAACAGAAATATGAGTAAATAAATCATTGGAGGTGGGCGCGATGGAAGAAAGGAGGGGTTGACGTACATCCAGGTGGGGACAATGCTCCCTGGGGGGATGACCCAGACTTCGGCAGCATCGTAGTTCGGGGGTGCGAGGCGGTCGTTGCTGATTTTGCGCAGAGCCCATGCGACACCGTTGATCAGAACGTAGGAGATGATGCCAGCAATGACACCGTATGCGATGCTGTACAATTGTTCATGAATTCATACGTGGATGGAGAGGATGAGAGAAACGTACTTGTAAGTGAGAGGGATGATAATGAGGGTGAGGAAAGCGGGAACTGAATCGCCTACGTAGTCCCAATTGATGTCTCGTACGCTAAAAATCACAGTCAGGGTTATGTTCACCAGTTGGAGTAATAACTTCCGACTCACTTCCTGATCATAAGCGAGCCGACGATGACAAGAGCACCACCGGTAGCCCATGACGGAATAGACGCAAAGATGGGTGCGAAGAACACAGAGACGAAGAATGCGATACCAGTGACCATGGCGGTGATGCCGGTCTTGCCACCCTCAGAGATACCAGTGGCACTTTCAATGAAAGCGGTGACCGGTGAGGTACCCATGAGCGCACCCATACTGATGCTGAAGGCGTCAACACAGTAGGCGATCGTCGAGTTCTCGAAGTCCAGAGTGACGGGGTCGCGCAGACCGGCGAACTTGGCCATGGCATAAAGAGTTCCGGTGGTGTCTACGCAGATAGAATTCAGTCTGGTTTCTTTCTCCGTTTGTAAGAAAAGTTGACGTACCGAGGATATCGACATAAAGGAAAGTGATCAGAGCATACCAAACCCGCCCTTTGCTATTCAAATGATCAGCAAAATCGCAAAATCTCGCAGAACGACGCCGTCCTTACTTGTAGTTATACTGGTAAGGAACACCGTCAATGGACCATTGATGCGTGCATAAAAACTCAAACTTACGTCGATAGCATTGCCGATCTTCTGGAGCGGTCTGAAGGTAACCACTTGCTTGAAGAAATCGAAGGCACTATCGCCTGCAGCCGTGTGCGGGAAGTATGTGACCGAAGTAGGACGAGGCCAGGATATGATGGAGGTCAAGAAAATACCAATGAGAATGGCACCCTTGACACGGTAAAGCATCAGGAAGACAGTCAGGATGCTATTCGCAAAGAATATCTTTAGCCCATTTCCGACATCCAGGGAAGAAGAGTACACCTACCCGCCGACGAATATACCAAGCCACATGGTAGGGCTCTGAAGAACGTGGCTTGCGCAGTAACCTGGTAGATCGTCGCTGACATAGTCTGAGATAAAGTTCAATGATGAGTCGCAGATAAGGAAGGAAGCAGACAGGGCGGTCCCATACTCACATTGAGGTTGGCATCCTCCAAGGCCGACGAGATTGGTAGTGTCACCGCCAACGACTCCGAGACCGCCGGAGGCTATCATCCATATGCATCAGTGCTGCGCAACATCACGTTTTCGGGTTTAGGTACTCACAAAGGCCGATGAAGCTGCCAGACCACAAGGTTAGTTCCACGGTGCAATATGTGAATGTTTCAACTACTCACGCAATGTACAGACCGATGCCAGCGCCTACAGACATGACCAAAGACTGAGGCATAATTCGGGCAAGCCACTGTCGCAGACCAAGCAGAGATAGGATAAAGAAAATCCATCTATTAACAGCCAGTAAGAAATATGTCCCTCGTTGAGGAGTTATTCGGCTTACCCTTCCAAGAATACGGCTGCAAGAGCCTCGCGATACGAAATAATACCACTTCCATGGAAGCTGTGGAGGAGAGTGCCATGCGTTACTTGTGCGAACCATCAATATCTATCAATATATCTACATACCCAACAACCGAGTATGTGAACTGCCAGATAGAATTAGGAACGGAGTTCATCTGTGATATCACATGTGCACTCACGTAGGCGTTTAGACCCAAACCGGGCGCCATGCCTACAGGAAGGTTAGCGAGAAGACCCATGAGGAAGGAGGCGAGCGCGGAGACGGCAGCAGTCGAGGTGATGAGGTCTCGGTGCACATCCTGGACACAAGCCGCATATGCGGCATCGGTGTTGCAGACGGGATCCGTTGTACTAGTGCACACGCAAGTTCCTCCGGTATCCGCGATGATGGACGCGTTCACGGAAATCTTGGACAAAATTCAGTTTTAATCCAGAAGACAAGTCAACGCTACTCACAATATAAGCCATAGCTGCCTATGAGACGGAAGACGATGAGTATCGGTGAACTCGTGTGATATCCTTTATAACGAGGAGACATACCCATGTTGTCAAGCCGGCACGGATTTCAGTCTGTTATTGAGTGAATCGGTCAGACAGTTATTTGGGAAAGGTGGATATTCTACGCACCAAGAACCGTGACCCAATACGTTCCCTCGGGTGACCCGAGCCCTCCAAGTGGAACCATCTACCCACAAAAGAGTCGGCAACCTATTTTACAGCCATCGTAAATATTGCTGGCGTTGCCAGAGAGGGGGGGGACAAGTCGCTTACGGTAGCGTTGATCCTGTGAACCAGCTCGACCATGGTGGGGAGGAGAGAAATGGTGTAGACGAGCCCTGGTCCTTCCGGACAAGCTGATAAGAAAGTGGTGCGCCACAGACAGCGGAAGCGCCGTTCTTTACATCTCCGAGATCTATAAAATTTACGAGGAGATCTGGGTAAATCCCAAAAAATAATCTCCCGCGGGCGCTTCCGCACATTGCGGCATGTGCGCCGACGATGCCGACGCCCTCGTCGAGAACGGCTTCGTGGTGACTATATGCTGGGTTACAGCAGGCCATGCATGCAAGGCAAAGGCACCTGCAATCTCACGCTTTAACTTTAGCACAGCGAGGAACACAAGACGACAGAACTCACCCCCTTTTTGAAATACCGGTATCTGGCTCTAAACTAGTTCTGCGCCCAAGACCTAGTCCACATGGCGGATCCAAATCTACTGATGACTACGAGAGAAAACATACACCTAGAAGGAGCACTCGACTCGATGGTCGTAACGCGAAAACCAGGCTGATGGAGGTGCATTCTAGCGACCCAGCTAGAAGTCTCTTGAGATGCAAGTTTGCCGACTGGCAGCACATGGCGCGGGTCCGACACTTCGCCTCAGTTCGGATAGTTCTGTCAGATGGTGAGAGTTGAAAGCGTTACGGAGTTGTGCATGTTGTCTGTCAATGATAAGAGAGCGCAGCTGCTTGCTCCAGGTACACCTCCACAGCCATGTGCACCGTGTGCCTGCTGCAAGTGACATTTGCCTGATGTGACTGCAAGTTGAAACCATTAAAAACGCAGCAGAAATGAATCATTCGCTGGCACTTGTCCATCCAACTCCGGTCACTTTCAGTCCCAACAGGATTTACCAAGCAGTCGAAAAAGTAGCACTGAGTGGAATTATATTTTAAAAAACGAGCTCGATGTCAATAATCCCAAATATTCCTGACTTCGGTCTTATAAACAGACATCCACTTTGATACTATTTCCGTTGAGCAAAGCGGCGATCGATGCCATTTGCTTGGGGGCACATATTTCGAGATAGTTCAATAATAGATTGCTATTGCAGGATTATATACAGATGAGTTCATGTAGCAACTTACAAAGTGAATTCAACTGATCTACTCTAATAGTATTTGAAGGACCATCTCTTAGGGCAAGAAACCTGTCTTCTGCCAGTAACCAACCCATCTGAGCGAATCATCACCGGACATTTGCGCAAGCCTGTCAGAGTCCAATGAAGGTGCAACCTTCAACGCTTCTGTAACGTCCAACGGAGGAAGGCCCGCCGCTTCGATAGACGAGCTAGTTGCATCCAGCGTGTCCCGGAAGAAATCCAGAAGCTTAAGCCCAGGATTCTGGTGCATCATTTCCACCTCGGAATCTGCATCCAGACCCTCGCCGCTCTTCTCTAACAAGGCGAACCACTCGTTGTAGGGTACCAGAGGCAAATTCAATGACTTCGCTACTGGTCCCATGATGGCAGACCAAGACATGGGTCTTGGATGCCCGAGATGCATATTCGGGACGTCAGATTTGCGCATGTCGTTGATAGCTCTGGCAGCTACATCCACAGGTATCCACGATGTTTGCTGAGTTGAAAAATTTTGAATAAATCGTATCATCAGATTTAGAGGACATTCGAGCAGCAGGCTTACTGACCTGATCGGTGTCAGGGAGACATTGTAAGTGAACACTCGAGCGGACCAGGGTAGGGAGCCACTCGGCAGTCTTCCAAGCCCCAGAGATAGACGAGCCCGAGAGCTGACCTACGCGGACAGCAACAGTGCGCAGAGGAGTTTCGTTCAAGGCTCTTGCTAGGATCTGTTCGGAAACCCATTTCGACTCGCTGTAACCCGTGCCTTCTGCAACAGACGGTTCTACTAGACCCTCTTTGATCGGCTTCATGTGATCGATTTCTAACAATATTTCAGGATTAATCCAACGCAAAGGCATAGCAGCGGAGATTAGGACTTACGACGCAGAATGGCGACGGAGCTGACGAAGAGGAGTCGTGCGGGAGTGGGATGAGGGGATGACAGAGCGAGATCGACTAGGCGGCGAACGCTCCTGACGCTCGGTTCAAATGTGGTCAAGCTCATGTTGAAGTTAACGGGCCAAGCTGTGCCAGGGCTCAATAAGTATTGAATGCACTGTTTGAACTCAACGAACACGTACCATTGTGGATAATATGTGTCACGGACGTGCGAATCTAGTATGGTAAAACGTCAGTAAGTGTCGGATTCTCCCAGAAGATTGAAGACAATACCTCTCCGTAGAGTTCTGCGGACAGACCCATGTTCTCCCCTTCCATGCTCGTATCAACGAATACAACCTTGCCAGTTCCAAGGACCACATCGGGATCGTATCCCTGTTCCTCCAAAATTGACCGTTGGCGACCAAGAATTGGAGTCGAACTCTTCCGATTGACAGCATATACGCGCGACACTTCTGGCAAGGCAACCAATGTAGCGAGCAAACATGCGCCAAGACGACCAGAGGTCCCGGTCAAAAATACGACTTCCGACTGCGGCGCGGGGACAGTTGCAATATGTTCTGGGAAGTTTTGGCAGTATTTTTCTACCATATCCACCATGGCGGTGATTGCACGATCTCTATTGGAAATACTGTCTCCTGATTCAGAGCTGGTGAGAGCTGCGACGAAAGAAGCCAAGGCGTTGATCGTAGGGCGGTTGTAGACGAAATTGCCGGGTATGGTTCCGGTGTTGATCTTGGTCGTCTCTCGTAAAGCGTGCAAAAGTGAGTTACGGATCCAGGTAGCTTGAAGACTAATGAAGGCTGTGAGTCTACGTTCCTTCTTGATGAATAGAGGATCAGTTACCTATCGCATCCATTTTGGAACAGGTCGTCGGTGTCCGTCACTGCACGTTCTAAAGTCTTCTTGACGACAGCGCGCACAAAGTCTCGCGCACTGTCGAGGGTCCAGGTAGGAGGAGGAGGTATATCTGCCGAAGCGCTTTCATCCATTGTAGCGTATACAGCCTCGATTTCTGCCTCATACTGGTTGATGATGGCATGTCGACGAGGATTGTTCTTTGCCGTATACATGAACGGTTTCGATGGTGAGGCAATAAGAATCATCTAAACTCCGAGTAAGCGATCAACCTTGTAAGTAATTCGATGTAAAATACAAGCGCACCTCTCTGAACAACCTAGAATGTTGAGGGGCGTAGTTATTCATCCTGTCCACGGTAGGCCTACATATATAATTCTTCAACACTCGTCTCAATTTCGCGTGTGATGAAGGAACATACCAGATATCCTTCCAGAACTGTGAGACCTTTTCGCTATCCGAAGGATCGAATCGGAATTCAGGCTTAGGCTCGATAATGACACCCGTATTGAAGCGACCGCGTCCGAACATGACGGCGGTCTGAATGCGAGGGTCTTGCTGAAGTATATTCTCTACATACAGAAGATCAATTCGTAATGGTTCTGATAAATATTTCACCGCATGTACGCACCCAAGGGGCCGGGATTGGTCTTATAAATTTAGTCAGATAACAATACTAATAGAAGTGCGTATAATAGTCACTAACCTTCTCTCCGTTGCTATGCATGATCTGATCGTCCGCTCGACCGTACACCTTCCAATAGCCCGGCTTCTTCGTGTGAGGTGATAAGACATCGTTGGTGTCATATGCCCCCACGCCACTGACGGAGTGGTTCATGACTGCTGGGACTTGGTATTGACAGGGCTTGAAGGAAATCAGACGTCAGTGACTAGTCCGTACCATGATACAGGCATGCTTACTAATATTACAAGCCTGACGTTGCCATTCTCCTGAGGAATGAGGTGCGGGTTGACACTGGCAGGGAAAGTAAAATATTCCCAGTCTTTGCCGCCGGGACCTGTAAATATTATGTGAATACCAACAGTATCTCAAATGGCTCCTTGGATCACTTACGCGATAGGAACGTGTTTAACATGCCAACCTCAGTGCTAGATCGATCCATGAGATGTTGGAAATAAATGTATTGAGTATGATGGCACTCACCAACCATAGAGCATAGAGATATTGACTCCGGTCTCAACGAGATAGTCTCCGACCTCCTTGGACAATGGACCACCACCAAACACCTGGTATATAGCTTAGGAGATTCGTTTGCATGTTCCATAAATCAATACGCACAACACCCTTAGTCATTTTCAGCGAACGGACATGATCCGTATTCTTGGCCCAAGCCTGAGAAATTCGTTTAGCAGGCGACCAGAATTGTCGGGTGTAAGACGGTACATACCTCGACCAAACTAGGAACACAGTATATGATGTCACTCTTGGAAGCTATCACCTCCTCCATCATAAGATCAGGTGTAGGAGTCCGAGTCGGAAATTGCGGTTTGAATACGGCCATGGTGGAACCGCATGTGGTCTATAAATTGAGTCGGTTGGTACTAAATCCTGTGGTATGAATATTCAGAAGACGTACCGCCCAAAGGGTCTGGAAGACACCCATAGCATGGAACATTGGGGTAGCATGACATGCAACTTTTAGTCCCGTCATGTCGATCTCCCCATGATCTATTACAAAATGTGTCAGAACAATTATGGCAGAGGTCGGTTGCCATATTACACTTACATGGCGCAAGAGCTGTTAGTATGACATTGTAATGTGACCATGTGATCGGCTTTGGGAAAGCTGTCGAGCCTGGTACCAGTAATCACGGTAAGTAATGTTAAACAAAGCAGGTCACTTAAGCGCAGAGCAATTACCTGACGAATGCATGACGATAGCTGGATCGTCCATAGTGGGTTTAACTGGTGATAATGGCACAAAAGCCTGGCTCGAGTCCTGTGTATACAGTTCTTCGAAGACTGGCATTGTGGAGATGTCGGGTTGCTTGGTTCCGCCTTGTTTGAGGACCTCGAGGGTTGTGACGGCCAACTCCTGTACTGCCCGATCCGATCCAACGAAAATATGAGAAGCATTAGTCATTGAAAGTAAGTGTGCTACAGCCGACGGAGAATTTCGAGGAGAGATAGGAAATGCTACGAAACCGACGCGCTGTATACCAGCGAGCATCGTAGAGTAAGCAATAGATTCTGTATCATAGTTTTTCAGCTTTTCAGGCATCTATGGGGTTACACAACTTATACACATACCAGAATTTGCCAATAGGGCGACTAAGGGCGATGTTCCACCTAATTTCTCGACGGCAGATAAGACGATGTGTCCCGCTTGATGGATTGCACGGGTAACATCAGCCCAGTTGATCGTCGTCGTCGTCCCGTCGTCCTCTGCGTAAAGGAAAACAGGATGGTTGGGAGAATGCTCAAGGTGCCAATCGTACATTTCCTGTAGCGTCAGGCTGCCATCGAGAGGAGGCGGAGTGAACGTAGTGGTAGAAAGTGCCTGCGATTTTGGCAGTGCGGGAAGAGGAAGCTGCTTGTACTGAGATGGATCCATATTAGATCGGATGCTGTAGACGGTGTTGTATTTATGTGAGAGACGAATGGAAGTGTTGCTGAGAGATGGAACTGCTATGAGGGTTATATAGTCTTGTCCATGCCTGTATATTATTATAAGCACGAGCACGAGTGTTAGCCAGGGATGGAGGCAAGTGGAGGCATTGGCCAATTCGCACGTTGCCTATGTCCGGTTTCCTTGTAGAGCTTTCCGGGCACTCCTTCTCTTCAAACGTCATAGAATCGCCCTGAGGCTAGTCTTCCTTACAGACCAGCCAGGGTTCGAACCTACGTCTCGGTGCCTACGGCTATCCCTGGGGCCTCCTGGGGCGCGGAAATACAAATCTACTCGCCAATCTGCGGACAAGACAAGCTATAAATACGTCCTGAATGTTCTCGCCGTCAAGCGTACTTACTGGATAGAGTGCGTCAAAGCTAGAAGAAGAGGTCGGCCATCTTGCGATATGATGTGGTCAAGGTTCGCCGCCTTTTGCCGCGCCAAGCTTCGAAAGGATTCGCCGCTATATGCTACCTTTTGTTCTCGTCACCGTCCCGACACCAATCCTGATAGCCTGAGCGAGACCATGATGTGAGGCACAAAGTTTAGCATCGGATGATTTTTGCGACTTCGAGAGCAGTAGAAGAAAGGCCCTGGTATATATTACCAAGTCAGACGAGAGAACTTTGCGGTATTCATGTCAGATTAGGTACTTGCATTAATGTTGCTGCAAACGCAGGTAGTAGGCCCACTACGAGCCGCTACTACTACTAGTGCGAGTGAAAGCTCGCAGCTCACGCCGAAAACTTCCGCGCTCAGCAAATTAAACCCTCGAGCCCCTATGCCGTATGAACGTTTAAACTTTAACACCCTCTGGACCAGTACAGCTGGCTAGATCAGCTGTATTTCTTCATTACACGGTCGGCCTAGTTATCCGACCGCGGGTCCTTCGAAGTCCGTTGGCGACGTCGATGTGATGGATCAACTGTTGGGTTGGGACTCTTCGACCAGGGTGAGTAGCCCGTTGGGTAGTTTACAGGTAGAAGATCGAACCGAGGATGGTGGTTTATGCATCTTGTAAGTCATGACTGCAAGCGGCAACAAGATTGTTTGAACGAGTTCGCCTCTAAGATTGGGCGCTTATAGAGGAAAAGCGTTATTTAAACTGATTTACGTTCACTTATCACGTATATTTACCCACTTATTCCATCTATTGGCCAATCGACTTTTCGACGCAACGCTATAACTTCTGAGTCGGTCGCCCCCGTGCAATGCGTATTACTTTGATTAGCTCTCCCTCGACAGTCTGCCAGATTCTGAAGAGGAGTGCGGTCAAGGCGACGAAGTTGGCGATGTCCGCGCTGGATGACGAAAGTCCGCGGACAGCTTCTCAGGTGGCAAAGTGACTACTAGAGGCGCGGCGTTACAGTCTAAAGTGTGTTGCATCCTTCTTTATTTCGGCCGTGTTTTGCTTACCGTTTCCAATCTTGGACCCAGGCTAACCACTTTTCTGACCCCCCTTTCCTCCATCAGAGTCACGTAGGATTCAGTAACACCGAAAACTGCGGCGGGGTGCAAGATGCTGTCTGTGAGCTTGAAAGTAGAGTCAATGCTTGAGTACTTCAGTGACTAATTATGCAGATGAAGGAGTTGTAGAAGGAGACATGGAGCTCTCGTCAAATGGACTGAGCGGTCAAGCTCAAACAATATGGAACATCAAGGCTTGTATACTCATTGCCAGCCAGGAACTCGGAGATCCCTAGCAGTCCCGGACGATTGACGTGTAAGTTCTGCTCAAAGCCTAAGGAGCGAGGATCCACAGGCGTTTGGCTTAATTGCTCTTCTTCAGGGTAAGTACCACACATCATCCAGTAGTCAACATGTCGCTAACGGAAGTTCACACAAAGCCCATCTCGAGTCTTTCACGTGCGAAACACGGCAAATCCCTCCCTGACTAGTATCTTTCTCAATATTTGACAGTGAGGCACGCTTCGTTTGCTGGGAAGCAACCGATTTTCAGCTCTCACTAGACACGCAGTTGTGCGGCGATTGATCCTTCTCATCGCACTGCTGCTTTGCGCACGTCACCGGATCTGAGGCTGGGATCAGACAATGCTGCATACTGGATATTATATAGCTGAACTATATGCGTCCTATATCCTTCTTCCGTATTCACACTTCAGTCGTTGTCAGAAGCTCTCACACGGATACATTATATCGACATGCCACACCACTCTCACTTTCTGCGTCTGGAGCTCGGTGCATATCGGAGCGTTCCTGATAACAAACGTAATGCTTTGCTGCAGAAGTACTGAGGAAATTGATCAGATGCAATTAGCACCTTGACCATTCACAAGTGCGGTGCGAATCGCCACCTTACCTCCTCTATCGATGGACCCGTCGGACGAACGACCAAGGAACCAGGCAGGAAGACGGAAGCTCTCCTTCACATCCGCCGACATAGTACTGTGTTTCCAGGGATTGTGTTAGCTTGAATGACATATGTCTCCAGTGCCCTATCACAACTCGAAGTCCTCAACCTGCAACATCGTCCCATTCACCAAAAATAAACTCAACACCCCATCCTCTTCCAGCCTGTACCTATCGAACAACGGTTCCGCAACACACCCATCCACTGCCTCCCATAGTACCTTCCAATCACGGAAATGCCCTTGCGCCGTGCTTCCGATAATACTAAGAGCGGTCGCATTGGGCGCGTTTGAAGGCAATATAGCCAGCAAGGCCTCACCACCCGAGCGAGGGGCGACAAGCTTTCCGCGTTTACCAATGACTGTCGGCGTTCCAGTGATGTTGTTTATGCTGGGAAGATTAGAGGGCGGAGGAAGAACCGTACGCGTCCAATGCGTTGCGGTGCTTCGCCAGTAATGGTACCTGATGTAACAGATGAGGAAAGCGAAATATATATAGTCAAGGAACTTGACTGACCATTGTTCAACCCCTGTTGTGTTTTCCCTGTTGAGTACATGGATCCTGCCTTCGGCGTCGATCGTCTGTGCTTCTTGGTTTAGAATACCTCTGCAGATGTAAAACAGTTGTGAGGGCATTTTCATCTGAAGGTGAGTGCTTGCGTACCCATACTTTGGGATACTGAAGACAGTAATCCCCGCTGAGACAGGAAGAATAGGCTCCTCCGCACTACTGTTTGCGATCTGTTGGTTCCAGTTGTTCATCCAGGTCTCTCCTAGGTTATGGCTGTATGCATAGTCCATATCATGATTCTAGGGGAGATATGGTCAGCGAGAAGAGCTATGCTGATAACGTTACACTTGTGTCTTACATTTTCAGGCCCGTTGGGACCTGCTTCGACAGCAACATCTTGGCCAGTATCATTCACATAGTCTCGATAAGTCCTGGATGATGAAACATGAGTCGAAACCATGTAAAGTAGGTGTTTGGTTTACCATGTTGTATGCAATACGCCTTGAGAATCGAAGTCCAGCCCGTTGATATATGCATTATCTATCCTCGACCTTCAGGATACACCAGAGCATCAGATCAAGTTGTAAGAACATACTGTTCACGCCCTTAACAGGTTGTGCCATCACTTTGAATACGTAAATGAGCAGTCAACAGAGCTCACCTCAAGATATCTTCCAATTTGAGCCCAACCTTTACCTGGAGTATAACGGTAAAGCCAATCATCTCCTAGACCAGACCGACCAACACGGATCTCAAACAGTAAATCTGAATCAGATTTACGACCGCCTGTAGGGATTGAGAGGAATCGTGGGTAAGTGACGTTGATAAAGAATACATTTTTGTCCAGTGACTCCAACCCTGGAAGATAATCCTGTACAATCATTAGATGAGTACACCCAGCATGATCATAGCCACTAACGAGAGTAGGACCGAATATCTGAGGAGACCAAGGGTTGATAGTCGGATGAGTGGCTATTCCTGTCTTCGACACGCGATAACGCAGAGGATTGTCATGTTGATCGAAGCCAATATGCAATGTACCATCGCCCTGCGAGATACCCAGTGATATTCTGCGTTTTCATTCGTGAGGTCAAAGGCAAAATACTATCCATTCAAGACATCCTCACACATCATGGCCGTCGTCATCAGTTCCGTCGTAGTCTGACAACGTAAAAGTCTCCCATCCGGAGCTCCCCTGTAGGCCCCGCCGTGAAACAGAAGGGTGTCGGACTGATGTGTTTGACGCATCTGCAGTCCAGAACACTGCATATTGATAGCCTAATACAATGTTTGAATCGTGCGCAAGAGGAAGGACTTTAAGAGAAATGCTGCTAACCGTTAAAAGTAACGAGAGCATCCTGCTGGAACGACTCCCCGTTGAGCCTATTCACAGTTTGTGGATCTTGCCCCAGTGTCGTGGATTGCAATAAACGCAGCCCCTTCACCGACACGCTCCCGAAAAACAACCAACAGTACGTTAGGAATACAAGCTTCCACATCGCTGGGGGGTGGAAATGTGTTCTATCACGTAATTAGCAACCATGTCGCCTTTATAGGCTCATCCATAGACAGGAAGCCCGAGCAGCTACATGTGCATCGCGGTCACAGGATATGAGCGATGATAGAGTCCAGGAGACCTTACAGTTGAAATAAGTGTTCCGCGACTGCAACTTCGTGACCAGTCAGCCCCAGAGATGGACAATGGAACGGTCCGCGAAATTCACCGATAAAGCAGCGGGTCGGTAGTAACTTCCCTGAATGCCAGTAGAGTCATGAGAGGTGCCTGCAGAGAATTTGCGGTAGACTCAGTATTGACCTAAGAGGCAGGTTGGCAATCATTGAGCAGATTCATTATACAACAGTGTCCGATGCATCATGTGTAGATTTAGCATGGCAGCCTTCGTAGATTTGCTTCCCATTGTAGTGTTGGTCGTACACTAGGTAGAAAGAGGGGATCAAGACGGCCTGTGAAATACTGATATTAGTCCGAGTCAAAGCTCAGGAGAGTGAAGTTCTAGAAGGCAAAATATAACGTACCGCCCCTAGTAGTAGTAATAAAGCCGCGATGAGTCCAAAAAGGTTACAGCACATTTCCCAGCCCATATCGCCGAGATATGAGAGCTTAACGTTTATTGTTGATACTTATACGGTCGAATTATGGGTCTACGTTTATGAGGGTGATGTAGAGGACATAACTCATTCAAGTTGGGATACGACCCGGCAGTACTATTAGAGTACTATCCAGACCAAAAGATTTCGGATATTCGACTGAAACCTGAGTATAAAATGAGATAAATAGTGAACTGCAGCATCTTATGAAGAGAGTTGAACGCAGTGGTAGAACCTGCGAGGTCACCTTGCTTGCCAAGGTCCTGTCCAACTGCCAAAATATGAGACACGATTTCTACAACCCGGGCGCTCCGTATTCTGTTCTCTTTCGGTCCGTTTCCTTCTTTCCCACGCTCGGCCCCTTCATGGTTTATGATGCCTAAAAAGGGAATAGAATCTGACCATTTTCCTATTTTCCCGCGGGTTTTCCCGCATCTGGCCGGTTTTCCCCCAATTTCGTGCACAGAATTATCCATCATGAATTCGCATCAAAAGTACATTCCGATTTTACCACTCGTTTTCAACTTGAAGCACCCTGTAGCAGCCTGTAGCACCTTTCAACGGGTCTACTTATAGGCCAGTACTCTCCATTTAGAAAGGCGGATGACTTGCCGGATGTCCCGATCAACAAGAGATCACTCTGGATATCCGACGAGTCCTGGTTAAGTTCGATGGAGTCCGTCTTGGCAGGTGTCCCAGTGGAATTCTACTTGATATCCTTCACTATCAAATTCGCTGGCATCGTCTTATTCATCTCCACATGCGAGTAGAAATATGAATTTCTCGCTAAAGATGAGCTCATATCGTATCCGGATCGTAGTCGAGAGCTCCAGGATGGAAGTTGAAAAGCAGAATTTGTTTGGCTGGACCTCCTTTCGGCAAAATATAGTCGTCTAGGAGTTTTCCCATCTCGTACATGCAGTGAATATCTGCTTGATGATGTCGGGAGTGCTACGTATAAGAGCTTCAAGTTCGCATGTCTGTCAGACACTACCTCACGCAATATCCATGGTTCCGAGTCACTGGTATGCGTCGCACAGGAGAACGAGGCACGTCTTCACATACTGCCTTTCCCCTGCTCTACATGGCTAACCCGTAAATCCTGTTGCATGTAGCAGCACCGCAATCTCACCGTAATAGGCCCTACTACGTCAAGCAGGAAAGCGTTGAACTTGTACGACTCAAAAATCATATATGCAAAACGTTGCTCTTACCATCGATGACTAGAAAACGGGTTTCCTGCAGGAAGTTCCACAATGGCTATATACGATGTCCCAACAATTGGTGCCGCGCTACGGCTGTAATTCAGTGGATTTTAGTGTCAATGGCAAGAAAGGCGTCCGTTTATCTGACGCGCTGTCGCCGGACATCCGGGGACTTGCTCATGCAGAGGAGCAAGTGGCAAACGATATTGGGCCTAAGGTCTTTTATCGTATAAAGGTGAAAATCACAGCATATAAATGAATCTGCAATATCTAATTTCGAATTTTCTCTTATGATAGTGGAAAGGATATACCACTTATTCTGCACTACGTCTACCTCAGCTTCTAGATCGCGAACGAAAAGTATTTACGCGAACCGTTATCGCACATCATGTTGCTCAGGTGGTTACCGATTTTATTCAGGTTCGTCCCTGCGACTGCATCGACTATGAGATAAACTAAACCCTTTCAACTATAGATAATGAGTCAATTAACTCTCAAGCACGAACAACCATTTCTCCAGGTTGGCCCTGGATTTATAGAACTTAAGGATCTATATCTCCTCGAAGTTCGCCGCGTTGACAGAAACAGTTGGCAGCCGATACTTGCCGTTGGGAACAGGTTGTCTATGTGGTCTGATGTCACACAAAGAAAGACAGGAGGGATTTGCAACTCTAAACACATGTCTGCCTGCGTCCCACGAGTCTTTGAAACCGGCTTTTTCGGAGGCAGACCATATTTACGGCGGGCAAATTATAGTTCAAGGAGCAAGTCTTAGTGAAATAGGGCTTACTAGAAACATTTAAACATTTAAATATGAATATAACAGTGAAATAACCAGCGTATTCGCAGCCAGAAAATTCAGAGCAAAATCTACTTTGCATATCGAGAAGCCCGGGCCCCTAGTCTGGCATTCTCATAGAAGAATAAATTACAATATGCGGGCGCAGACTAGCTTAAGCTGGAACCGGACGATGTATGTAAATATGAGCTAGTCTTTTGCCGCTGCTTGGGGTTGCGTCTCACGATAATAGTAAGCCTACAATATATTCAAATTGTAGTGAATAAACAAAGAAAGCGAACGAACGAACGGGAATAGCTGAAGAGAGTGGCAGGGAGGTGGGAGGCAAAAAGACAAAAGGAAGTGATACTGGAGAGGATGGCCGTCGACGATATATTACGAAAGGACGAGAAACATGAGTGCATGAGTTCCTCAGCGAGGACGAAAACGGGTCCAAGTGTGTTCGTATGAACAAACGAGGGTAATACTGGAAGAGCTGTGCATGACCTTGGCAGTATTTAGATTAAATGCTGTCATGAACTGCAAGAACAGGCTGCCAGCTGCCCTGAGAGACGTTTCGAAGTTCGACGAGGAACACGTCGTTGAAGTCAACGTGGCGAAGGTGCTGGCCGATCGGCAAAGGTCCACTAGGAAGTTTGCTAGTGATCGCACCGGAAAGAATATGTGCGAGCTCTTCAAGTGAATGATTTACTGGCGGGGTTGTGGACCGGCATGAGGATATCGCAATGTCGTAGCTTCTGAAGTTATCCTGGAAGTCCAGCTGAATCTGGGATAATATAATCATTATGATATGAGTGTTAGGGTATTATACTATGCCAGTGAGGGAACTTACCTCAAGCCGACAGTGCACCTTCGTGCTACTGGTACTAAGTATGACTGCACTATCTGCATGTTCCAGGCCCGGGATTTTATGCCCTGGAGCAATATCGCCTAGTCTTATGCCTTTGTGCCCGTCCACGGAAAATTTGATTGGAGGGTGAGGGCAGAAATTTCTTGCGCTCTTCACGTTGTAGAGTTGCTGGCGAATCTGGAAGAGCCTCCGCCCAGCGAATAGCTCAGGTCCCAGCGCGGCAAGTATAGATCCAAGCCGCCGCTGCTCCTCATAGTAAGCGAGAGGTGCTTGACTGTCGGCGAGGCTGTAGTAGCTCAGATTTTGCTCCTCGTCTTGCATCTACAGGATGACGCGAAGCGTTAGGTCATGGACGACAGTGATAAAAAGAAAGCGGTACCATGTTGGTTCCGTATAGATACTGGGGCGATGCGAGAGCGTAGCGGGATCTTTATAAGACCACCGGCAGTCCTGCAGACAATGGGTTGGAACGTTGACCAGGATATAGAGGATTTCCACCGAGTCCGTATATCCAAGGACATATTATCTGGCGAAAACCTAGACACGTTCCCAACATGTGTGCGATGGGGGTGTGAGGAAGGTGTAGCCGTCAGAGAAAAGAATTTCGGAGAGGTTTGATGTCTGGAAATGCGTCAAATTGCTGCGGGACGAATCAAGCGTATTGAGGATTTCAAATAATATGATTAATTCACCCCAGAAACGGTGAACATCCGGATGTCAGAAATGATTTAGGACGGCGGGTGAGCGTGTCGGATGGCAGCCAACATCGATATGTGACGCTTGATTACTAGAGATGCAAAAACATCCGCCTCTTCGGAAGCTCTGGGAGATATGGAGCTCTCATCATATGTCGGATTGCTGGCCATGGCCTGGTATGGGGAGACTAGAATATCAAACGGAGGAATATCACAGAAAGGCTTCTAGATTACTAGATATCGTATGTTGATAGGCTCGCGCTCTGTTGTCTAATCTGCGTTGGGCAACGATTCAGTGCCCTCTCCCAATCTGAGGTTGATCTGAGGTTGTAGTGATAGAAAACTAGAAAAGGTTAATATTTTAGCTTCCAGATACAGTCGTTTCGTAAAGGCACTTACGTGTAATGTCCAGACATTGAGAAGCTACGGTATTCCCCCGGTGTGAAGCTTGCTAAGATGACTGTGTAACTGAGTGAAATGAAGGTTGACCTGGGTGGAATTGCCTAAAGGGTGCGAGGGTGCGATACAAACCGGCAAGTAAGGATAATCTGTATACATAAATTAATGCAAAACATCGACTAGGGGAATTCTGGAAAAGAGAATTGAACGCCTTGGTGAGAAACAGAGAGCGCGATATGGGCGCTAATATATTATATCTTCTCTTTCGCAACTATTCCAGCGGCCTTTAACGTCTTTACAACTTCCACCTCAAACGCGCCCCTTATCCATACAAATAATCTTGACGAAACTACCATGGCGGACTGGCTCGATGCGTTGAATACTACAATGGCGGGCCCCTCTTTTATCGACCGAGTCCGCAACGCTGCAGCCGACGACGACGTTCCTATTCGCGACGATTTCGGTCCTATCCTAGCACAGGATATAGCGGAAGAGACGTCACTTCAGCAGCTCATCCGCCACTGGATGAACGAGCGGCATGCTCCTGATATTCTACCTGCACAGGAGCATCTTCTGGGCAGACTCCTGGATCATATCAGGAAGCAGGTGAGCCTGAGGATTCTTTTCTTTAAGAGAGTCGGCGTGACCTCAGTAGAGGCAGGGAAAGTGTGCTGAGTGCTGAATTGGTTCAGCGGTTTTATAGTCGGACGACGTGCAATTACTTTGTGCGGACCCAGATTCGTCTGAGGAAGAGCACTTTCGGATCATACTGGTGCAGACGGAGGTTGAGAGGGTCAAGTTCGTGATTCGGTCGTACATACGCACGCGAATACACAAGGTACGTGGCCATGCGCAGCTTAAATGTGACAAACACTAACGTCAGTTGCTGTGTCGCCTCTTAGATTGAGAAGTACGCGCAATATATCAGTGCCACACCTGACATGCATGAAAGACTATCGCAGGGAGAGCTCGAACATGCCCAGAGGTCTGTTGTCCCATGTGTTTCCTTCCAAACGATAATTTCTGAGATATATGCGTGTTATTTATATCAAACAGGTATGCGCGATTGCTAGAATCTCACTTCATGAACTCTGTCCTGCAGAGCCTACCGCTCTCGCAAAGAGGATTGGACGACGACGAGCCGCTCTCTCCTGCGATGAGTATGTCTATGGATTCTGTACCGGTCAATATATTATATTGATTATATTATTTCCAGTCACACAGCCTGACAGACAACGAGCCGTATTCGCACACGCCCGACAAGCTTGTCCGCCCGTAAGATTACCTGAGTACGTCCCCGTTCTCCCACTCTGCCGAACTACTCATTCATCTCCATACTTTAAAACAGTGGAAGTACGATGGAGATGGAGAAGGATCAGATTTCGTTAACGCCGTACTCCGTTATTGAACAACTACTAGCTCGGGGAGAGGTAGAGTTGGTCTGAGAGTCGGTGAACTCGGACAACTGTACTATATATTAAAAATTCCGGTCACCGAACAACATAACTTAACCCATAATATACGACCACGAGAACAATAAAGCAGGGAGGTATGGATACACGATACACGCACTTCCGTCATAATACAATCGCTACATCTTTGACTGGTTATCAGCTTTGTCGAGCTATCGCTTGGATTCCCGTATGGCTACCCTTCCCAATCGTCGTCGTCTTCCTCGTGCACCCCGCGTCCATATGCTTCCCTACCTCCGTTCTCTGGCTCGTCGTCGTCCTGATCCATATCATACGCAGACGAAGGTTCCCCAGCTGGGGGCCCACCTTCTTCATCTTCGCCCTCTTCCTCCTTTACTTTCCCCTTCCCTCTCCCCTTCCCCTTCCCCTTACCTTTCTCACCACCCACACCCTCCTCTTTCTTCTTTCGTTTCTTCGGCGTTGTGCTCTCGCCATCTTCTAGCTTGGGCTCGGGCTCCTTCCGTGTCTTGGCCTTCTTCTTTGCTGCTGCTCTCTCTGCTGCTTCGGCCACTAGGTCAATGGTCCCTCCAGCTGATGGGTCGGGCACCGCTTCGACGATTTCCTTGAGGAAGTCAAGGACGTCGACGGTTTCTACTGCGTGTTTCCTGGTTGTGGGATGTAGACCAAAAATGGAGGTGTGAGTGTATAGGCAGGTTCGTGGCCCGAGCGACGAGTTGCATATTTGAGGGAAATTGACGAGAGTGAATTAGACTTGTGGGACAGAAAAGTGAGAACGGGATTATACGCACAGATGATATGCCTCGACCTTCTTCGAGCCCCGATCCAATGTAACTCTGCTAGCTTCATCCACAATCATGCCTAGAAATAGTTCAAGCGCTTTTGCTGTGTTTGTTTATAAACGAGGAAGTCCGAGCAGCATCAGCCCTAGTATACACACACACAGATATATATTTCAACAAACTCACAGATAACGACAGGAGTCGCCTGCGCAACCTTTCCGACCTCTTCGTCCTTCTGCATGATCCTCTTTATGCGAGCCTGTTATACGCATTCACACCGGTCACAGCGTCAGTATCTTCACAGCGGAAAACGCTGTAAACGAGCGGACAAGGAGCACATACGACCGGGAATTTTGTCTGCTTGTTTTTGTTCTTCATAGCGTGTGTTAGAAGACGAAGGGGAAGCAGGAAGTGGATATGGAAATGGAATAGGTGGCCGTAGCCGGCTTTTGAGTCTTCGCGTCCACGGCGGTTATTAGGGAGAATCAGTGACTGCCGGATCGACGTCCCCATTTGGAAGGTCTCATAGAACATACTCAGGCTTGATCTCACCGGCGAGTATTAATTGATATTAACGACGCCAGCTGCACAGGAACAGACAGACCAAATCGTTGTATCAGTTACAACTTGGCGAAAGGTGCAAGGTACGGCAAGGCCATACAAGCGACGAAGTGATTGAACGATACGTTCAGAAATCAGAATACAGATCGAGTTACACCCACCGGTGTAGTATGTCCTACATGCGCTAGACTTAGAAGAGCCCGTTGTGTCGCAATTCCCAGTAGATGTAGAGATAATGAACAAACAATATATTCCAGTACACGATCAACACAACTTCTCTTGGTTGATAGACTCCAGGGGGGTGGGTAAAGGGGGGGGGAGCGCTGCAGCCGTCTATATGGCATCGTTTTCGACAAGTTTCCCGCAGATAATGTACTTGTTAGAGAAGTGCTCCATCCAGCCTGTGTGAAATCAGGAACTGATGAGTCTTGCAGAAGATGAATCGAGCACGGACCATGCATATTATCACTGGAAGACAGCAACAGGATTAGTCAAGGTATATGCGCCAAGTCTTCACAACTTACATTTCATCCGGCTTGAGATCCTCCAACTTATCCAGTGGTTGGTCTATCGGCGTGAGCATCTCTGCGCATGATGCATGTCAAGCGCTTCAACTACGGCCGGTGAAACGATATACGTACCATCGTCGAATGACTGCTTCGCCATACCCCTGGAAGCATCTCGACCAGCGAAGTTGGCGTACATACCAGCTATCCGTCGCATTCAACACCACCTCGGACCTCTCTTAGGAGCAGAAACGGTAGACTCACAAGGCCCATAGAAGCTCCTTCCAGCTGTCACGTCGTACACGACGCCTTTGATTGCTAGCAGAATGCGCTGGCCTTCCTGGCCGTTGAAAGGTACGAGTGTCTTAGGCGTGTATGTTTTGAACAGGAGTGTCGGCGGATGAGATTTGGGCATCCATGAATAGCCTTCTTTGAACTCGGTAGGAGTCTTCTTCGGCGTCGCGTTTGATGGGAAGAGGATACGCTGCACGCAGAACAGAACGTAGAGTAGGAGAGCAGTATTTATGGGCAGAGTGAGGTCAAAAGACATGGCGGTCGCTCTTCAAGCTTCAAGCTTCAAGAATAATCATGAATCATATTGCTCGTCCCAATGCCGTACCCGAGCCGAGCGCTTCATGCCAACCTGAATATTCTGGCACCGACGAGCTGAAGACAATATTAATGGTGTAGACCATGTGCTCGGGAAATCACAGAAGTCATAACCCAATGCAATTCCAATGAACAGTGGCAGTCCCGCTGAAGTAATACAAATTCATTTCTTGTAGCAAATACAATGCAATCTCTACTATCCTCGCCTCCCCCTGAGACATTTGTCTAGTGTATACAAGATGTAATCGGTAAATGCAGTTCGGGGTCCATTGTGTTGTATGTATAAACGTGATGATACTTTTGTTCAATTGTCGATCCTGTGTAGGGTTTTTCTTCACGCCATGACGCTCGCCAGCAAGGCCATACGAATCTAATCAAACGCATTAAAAGCTGTCTCGAGATCGTGACGAGTATATAATGACGTACATATAAGCCATAACGCATCTGTCGGAAGTAGACAGCCCTGCGGGAGTCAAAGTCTACCTCTGGGTCAATTTCTGCACGGAATTGAGACATCAGCACACTAAGACGATTCAATATCAAGTAGAATACTCACCGTTGACCCTAGGTAAGGGATGCATGACAATCATGTCTTCCTTTGCACGAGCCAAAAGCGAGTGGTCCACCGTGTATGCGTCCTTCACAGAGGCCCATTCTGCCTCGCTAGTGAATCTCTCCTTCTGTACCCGGGTCACGTATAGGACGTCGGTTTCAGCAAGGACGTCTTCGATGGACTCGCATTGCCGCACGTAGATACCTGCACGGCGAGCGACATTGACCACGGACGCAGGCATGGCGAGCGAGGCTGGCGACACGAAGTTGAGGCGAACGCTGTACATGCAAAGCAATGTAACGAGGCTGTGCACAGTACGGCCATTCTTCAGGTCACCCAGCAAAGTTATCGTCTGCCCATTGACAGTACCAAGCTCAGAGCGGATCGTGTAGACGTCCAGCAAAGCCTGGGAGTAAATGTTAATATAGAATGCTACCTGTCAACGAGCATACGTACCTGAGTAGGGTGCTCGCCAATGCCATCGCCGGCGTTGAGAACAGGGACAGGCGAATATTTCGCCGCAAGTTGTGCGCTACCAACGTCCGGGTGACGAATGACAATCGCATCTCCGTAGCATCCCAAAGTACGGATGGTATCGGCCAGAGTTTCGCCTTTCAGCACAGATGAGGCCTCTGCGTTGACCGACACGACCTCCCCACCACAGCGTTTCATCGCAGCGTCGAACGACGAATGTGTGCGTGTGGACGGCTCGTAGAACATTGTGCAGAGGATCTTGCCCTTGAGAATGTCCAGTATGCCGTTGCGCTCGACTTGCAATTGCATCTCGTGAGCAAGTGAGAAGAGCTCATGCACATCTTTATGAGTGAACTGCTTGACCGTAAGGATGTGTTTACGGTGGAAGGACGGATGTCTGAGGAGATGGGAGAAATTATGCGGGGCATTGACAGGCCCATAGGCAGAAGAACTCTGTAGCTGTGCAAGAGACGACTGTTCCGTAGCTTTCGCAGGATTTGCCAGCAGAGCCGCCGCGTCAGGTTTCTGGCTCGGGCCAGAGATCGACAAAGATCTTTCCGTCCTAGGGTGGCTGATAGCTGCGCCAGAGACGTCGCGGCCAAGAGGAGTCATCGTAATCACACCATCTAGGAGTGCGGTCTGGCCATGGACCAATACACGGTGGACTGCACCGTCCAATACCCTGCTTCCCACAGGCGACCAACATTTCTGTTTGATAACGTGGCCAGAAGGAACACGCGATTTTCTTCCGACAACCACCTCAACATGGGTATATGTCTGGTCGGGCAATCCAAATATACGCACGGGATTGTCATGCAGGCGTAGCTGGATATCCTTCAAGGTCAGGCGCCCTTCAGCTGCGGCGCTCAATAACAGCGGAAGTGTTTCCTCGACACCCGACCAGGGGTTAGCAACCTGACCAGAAGCTTGCGCCAGACGGTAAGGAGCATCGCCGACGGAGATCACGTCGATCATCTCAAAGTTCTGCCACAATGCCTTCTGGTCCTCTGCCGTGGGCAGGCAATCAGCGTTTTCGAACTGATCCCGCGTGAAGAACAAGGAGAACACCGAAACGTCGCAAGTGACCTTGAGCTCCTTGGCCTTACTGAGTGCGATCAGGAGCAGATCGTCTTTGCTCTGTACGTCCGTAACATGAACGCTGCGATTGTTCAGGCCAGCGAGTAGGAGAACCGGAGCCAGAGCGGCTCCTTTAGCGTTGGTGACGATCGGCTTGTTGAGTGGCCATGAGGAGAAATGAGCCCCCAGACTGGTGATGTCTGCATAGTTCGAAGGGACGAAAAGTGATTTCACGTTGGCCTGGGCCTCTTCGTCAAGGGTGCTAACGTTGTCTGGAGTGGCTGTGACACTGAGAGCAAAATTGCAGTACGAAAGGCGAGAGAAGTTCCCGCGAACATGCTCAAGCGTCAGTTCGTCTGCGATGATCCCAGTCTTTCCAAATGGTAGAATGAGAGCTGTTGAGAATCCGCCACTGATGGAAGCCTTGGAGGCTTCAACAAAGTCGCTAGAAGCCTTCTCTGTCAGCCCAGGAACAAAGGCGGCAACGTTGATTAGCCCGGGAAGTGTATAGGTCCTGTGTGAAGTCTTGAAATCGATAGGCGACACCTCTAACGACGATTTGCGAACGAGAGCTTCGAAAAGTAGCTTCGCGACCTTGACATTGGTAATCAAGGGAACGGCGAAATCCACGGCCATACGACGAGTCCTGTAACCCTTGCTGGCATAGCTCGCAGGCCGACGGTAGTGGTTCTTGGAGGGAAGGTTGATATACATGTCGATCAGGTTGTTGGCCAAATGTTGCGTGAGCGAGTACTCAGACTTCTGTTGGTCGCCGCTACCTTCCGGAAGAGTTTCAAGGTACTAGAATAAGACAGTGAGAGAGATGCCAGACAGTGAACAGTAACAACCTACCTTGCAAGGAATGTTGTGCTCTGTCAAGAAATCCGCAGTGCCTGACGTTGCGAAGATCTCATAACCGGCTGCATATAGCTTCTGCACCGACGGCAAGAGCTCGAGCTTCTCCTTATAGCCTCCGATGGAGAACAAGATATTCTTCTTGGGAAGAACGATACCCGTGGAAACGAGGGCCTTCAAGTATGCTTCATATTTGTCGTGACCGAAGCAGGCCACTTCACCGGTTGAAGCCATTTCCACACCAAGGACAGGATCGGCGCCAGAGAGACGGCTGAAACTGAATTGGGGCACCTTGACACCGACGTAGTCGGCAGCCATACCGGGATCGGGGTAAGCTTCGACTGGCATGCCGAGCATGACTTTAGTGGCCAATTCGATCGCATCTATGCCGGTGACTTTCGAAACGAATGGGAAGGATCGGGCAGCACGAAGGTTACATTCGATGACTTTGATCTCATTGTCCTTAGCGATAAACTGGATATTAAAGGGTCCTGTGACGTTCAGAGCGTTACCGATTTTGGCGGTCGCCTCTTCGATTTGTCGGACGGTCTTCGGGTCAAGGTCTTGTGGAGGATGGATGAGGGTAGCGTCACCGGAATGAACACCGGCGTTCTCGACATGCTCTGAGATATAGTGCATGACCATCTTTCCGTCTTTCGCAACGGCGTCCATCTCGATTTCCTTAGCTCCTTCGATATACTTGGTGATCACGACAGGGTGATCGCGAGATACCGCAGTAGCTTGTGATAGGTATCCGGACAAGTCATCGGCACCGAAGACGACGTTCATAGCGGCGCCAGAAAGCACATACGAGGGGCGCACGAGTACGGGATATCCAACAGCCTCGCAGAATGCATGGGCTTCTTCGAAGCTGGACAACTCCTTCCAACGAGGCTGGTCCACGCCGATATCGTCTAGCAGACGCGAGAATTTATATCTGTTCTCTGCGGTATCGATCATCTCGGGTGAGGTGCCGTAAATCTTCACATTTTCACGGTAAAGCGGGAGAGCGATGTTATTCGGTGTCTGTCCGCCCATGGCCAAAATGACACCACGAGATCCCTCGACATCGTAGATATCCAGGATGGTCTCCAAACAGATATTTTCGAAGTAGAGACGGTCGGCTTCGTCGTAGTCGGTGCTGACCGTCTCGGGGTTGTAGTTGACCATGACAGTTGGGAGCCCATTGTCGCGCAGCGTGCGAATGGCTCGAACGGCACACCAATCGAATTCTACCGAGGATCCGATGCGGTAGACACCGGATCCAAGCACCATAACTCCCCGGTCCTCGAACGTGATGTCGTGTTCCACTGCGTTATAGGTCGTGTAGAGATAGTTCGTGAAAGCAGGGAATTCGGCGGCTACCGTATCGATTTGCTTGACGAAGGGCGCGATGCTGTATTCTTGGCGGAGACGACGAACGGCAAGCTCATTTGAACCCATGCAAATGGCCATCTGACGATCGGAGAAACCGAGCTGCTTCGCTTGACGTAGGACGCTAGTGCTAATCGACGCAACGTTGCATTGACTGGAGCAGATGATGAGATAAAGCATTGAAAAAAACGAGGTTGCACTTACGAAAGCTGTACCTCCATCTTGAAGATGGACTGCAACTTCGTCAGGAACCATTTGTCGATGTTGGTCATTTGCCAGATCTTGTCCACGGAATATCCACGATGGAAGGCAGTCGAGATTGCGAACACCCGTTTGTCGGTGGGATTCATCAGCTCCTCGTCAATATCGTCCACGAAATCGTTCTATCAATTGCTCTCCCATTAGCAACAAACGTGACTCAGTAGAGAATACCGACCTTCGCGAACCCGGAGAACTGGTCGTCGATGGAGCGAATAGCCTTCTGAATCGTTTCCTCGAAGGTGCGGCCAATGCTCATGACCTCACCAACACTCTTCATGCTGCTGCTGAGCAACCTGCTGACGCGGTTGAACTTTTTCAAGTCCCAACGAGGGATTTTGACGACCACATAGTCAAGACTAGGCTCGAAGCAAGCACTCGTGACCTTCGTCACCGAGTTCTTGATCTCGTTGAGAGGAATACCGAGACCCAATTTGGCAGCGATGAAGGCCAGCGGGTAGCCAGTTGCCTTCGAAGCGAGTGCGGAGGAGCGAGACAAACGTGCGTTGACCTATAGACGCATGAGTATCCGTTGAAACCGCCAGAAGAGGAAACCTACCTCGATGATGCAATATTCTTTCGATGTAGGGTTGAGAGCATACTGAATATTGCACTCTCCAATAACTCCAAGATGACGGATTACGTTGATGGCAGTAGTACGGAGCATGTTATAATCAGCGTCCGAAAGGGTCTGGGACGGAGCCACCACGATTGAGTCTCCAGTATGGATACCCAGAGGGTCAAAGTTCTAGAGAAGTCGAAGATATTGAGATAAAACAAGCCACAACGACATGATACACTTACCTCCATATTGCAGACCGTGATGCAGTTGTCTCTGCAATCCCTGACTACCTCGTACTCAATCTCCTTCCATCCCTTCATACTCTTCTCCACGAGGACCTGAGGGCTGGTCGCGAATGCCTTGCTGCAGAGCGCTTTCAGTTGCCCCTCGTTCTGCGCAAAGCCAGACCCGAGACCGCCCAACGCGTACGCAGCACGGACGATCACAGGATACCCAATGATGTTCGCGGCTGCGACGGCTTCCTCTTGAGTAGTAGCAGTGTCGGACTGTGCACAGCGTTCACCAATTTCCGCCATAGCGCTAGCGAACATCTGTCGGTCCTCCGTCGTGATGACCGTCTCGATGGGAGTTCCTAGAACCTTACAGCCCAGTTCTTCGAACTCGTCCTTAAGCTTGATACCGACGTTCAGCGCGGTCTGTCCACCAAAGGTGACGTATATACCATCGGGCTTTTCGTACTGGATAATTTTCCGAACGAATTCAGGTGTAACAGGGAGGAAGTAAACCTTGTCCGCAAGACCCTTCGAAGTTGCGATAGTCGCGATGTTGGGGTTGACGAGGATCGTGTAGATGCCTTCCTCCTTGAGCGCCTTGATGGCTTGCGAACCCGAGTAGTCAAACTCTCCCGCCTGACCAATGGACAATCCTCCCGAACCGAGGATGAGGACCTTCTGCACGTCCGCACGGGGGACACGTTTCTCGTTGTCCTCCTTCCTTCCTCCAGGCATGATGATAGGGACCAGGCTATTCGTGACGGTGCAATCGATGATGTTCTGAATGAAGACATCAAATAGGAATTCGGTATCGCGAGGGCCAGGAGTGGACTCCGGGTGGAATTGAACTGAGAAGAACGGCTTGTCGACGCAGTAAATACCTTCGTTACTGCCGTCATTGGCATTCTGGAATAGCTCTTTCCAACCTTCGGGCAGAGTCTGGGTGTCAACTTGGAAACCGTGGTTCTGGCTGGTGATATAGCATCTGCCGCTGAGCGCATCTGTGCAGGGAATATTGTGCCCGCGGTTACCGTATTTCATCTTAGACGTGGAGGCACCGGCTGCAAGCGCGAGAAGCTGATGTCCGAGACAAATACCGAAGATGGGCCTATCTGCTCTTTGCATCGCCCGTGCTAGACGATCGATGGTAGACTGAACGGAAGTCGGGTCACCCGGACCATTCGAAACGAAAAGGCCGTCGAATGGATCCTCGGTCTCAGATAGGTAATCATAGTCCCAGGGGACGACCTTGAGCTCAACACCACGATGGGTAAAACACCTAATTTGGTTGTACTTCATACCCACATCGACGGCGAGTACCCGCAGGGGACGCGTGCCGGAGGGGTGCATGCGAGGCTCGACGACAGGCTTGAAAACCTTCGGAACCTTGGTAGAAACCACGGCGACGAGGTTTTCCAAGTTGGGATCCTGGAAAGGCACATCCAGGTAGTCTTCCCGCCAGGCTTGTGGTGGGCTGGGAGGTGACGGCGCGCGAGACCCGAGCACCACCAATGGTCCTTCAGGCGCATCAGGTTTCCTGACCAGGACCTTGCCCAGCATTGATCCCTTCTCTCGGATCTTTTTCGTAAGCGCACGGGTGTCGACGCCGTAAATAGCTGGCACTCCGCTCTCCTTCAGCCAGGCGCCGAGGGAAGAATCTGCGAGGAAGTGGCTGTAGTCCTCGGAGTAGTAGCCGACTACGACGGCGGCGACATGAATGCGCGAAGACTCGAATTCGAGGGGTATGTCCTCGACGGAGGTCGTCTTTGGACGTGCGGGAACGCCGTAGTTTCCAATGAGCGGGTAGGTGAGAATGAGAATCTGGCCTTCGTACGAGGGGTCCGTCAAAGACTCGGTATACCCCACCATACCTGTGCACGCATCCCCATCAGTTGCCACGTCTCACACTAAATTTAAATTTTTGTATGTGCTTACCGGTTTGGAAGACGCACTCTCCAGCGACGCTCTTGCCCTGCGCACCGAAACTGATACCACGAACCGCAGTGCCATCTGCGAGCTCCAGAACAGCATCAGTGGAGGCCCCTCCGTCTGCGTTCGCGTTGGTGGGTGCGGTGACAGGAGGTGCCGGTACACCAAAGGGTATACCGCTTGCAGCACGAACCAAAGCAGGTCGCACACTGTCCACGGTCAAGGAAGATGCCATTTTGTCAATGTTTTGGGGACTTGAACGTGTAGTTTTAAAGAAGATATTTGACCTCTTCCTCTCCGCTCACGCCTGCAAGGTGTCGAGTGGAGAGGAAGAGGAGAAAAAAGAAGAGAAAATTCGACAGCGATCGGTTATGAGCTGAATTTCCATCACCTGATCCGATCTAGATCAGATAGACGCCCATATTTCCGCTGTCCATTTAAGTGGGCGGCTATTTGGTCGATCGTCCACACGTGGCGTCGTATTTCCATTCTAGGACGGCGACCTCTCTGGCTCGGACGACCTCGAGCCTTTTCCTCTCACTAAGTCAACTTGACGGACTTAAATCCTGCACTAAAGGGAGACGGACGGTACGACAAAAGATGGCAGCCTGAAGTGCTCCAACAGAAGGATGCCAAAGAAACTACCCGGGGTCTGTGTTACGTAGGCTCTTCCAGCAGCAGCCTCCAGGGATTGCATACAAAAGGTGAGCCTTCGTCCAGTACGACAAGGGGGGGGGTTGCCCATGCCATCGCTGAAAGGGGACATATCGACAGTACGACAAGGCGGGCTTGCCCATGACATCGCTGAAAGGGGGGATATCGATACAACTAGACGATAATGTACAAGATTTACTTTCACAAATTTCCTTCACAAATTGGCCAATCTGTAAACCGCCTTGTTTTTCTTTTTTTTTCTCAATCAAGTAGGCCTGAAGAACCCAATATGATCCCAGCTTCGCTGTTCCTCCCCCTCCCTCATCCATCCAAGCCTATCCGCAGTTAAACTAGCCGCGCGAACAAACAGCGTCCCGTCCAAAAGCTCCGCACCCTCCAGATCCTTGCTAGCGTGAGCGAACTGCCCAGCAGATGCGCCCCCGTACAACTCAGCGGAGTGCGCGAGCGCACGCTGGGTCTTGCAGAGATGTTCGTCTGGGTGGACAAGAGTCGTCTGGAGGATGTGAAGCCAGGGGTTGGGCGCTGTCGCAGGTGGGAGCGTCTTCGGCGCGGGCGACGGATCCGTCCCTGGAGCAGTCGGCATGGACGTAGTCGATTTGTAGAAATCGAGGATGGGGAGAGCGGGGCGGCCGCGGGCAACGTAGAGGACAAGCGCGACAGTGAAGTAAGTGCGAAGTAGCAACACGGCTGTGTTCGGCGAAAGCGTTTCGAGGAGAGATGGCACGAGGAGCCCTGAAGTCACCAAGTGCATCCTACGGTATCAACGTCAGTTTCAAACCCAAAGCAACGCATACAAGGCGAAGGGGACAAGACTCACAAGAAGAAATCGCCATTGAATTTCTTCTTCTCATCATGACCTTGCTCCCTACCCGCGTATCCTCCTATGGCATAAATCACTGTATTCATCCAGATCACTTCCTCAAGCTTGGCTTCGAGGTCCTCCTTGGTGGGACTCACAGTCCACTCGCTGGCATACTTCTTAATCTTGTCACCGACCGAATCCACTACACGTTCAACGTGCTCCAGAGGATTTCCAATACCCTCGTAAGCGACCAGCCCAATCACATCCGGAGCCATAGAAATGTCATTATGAATCTTGCCAAGGATTGTGAGAGCGTGTGGGCCCCCACTCGTGGGCTTTGACGGCTTAGCGGACAGTGCAAATGAAGCGAGTCGGGAAGTCATGCTTGAAACCGACTGAGGGCTCTCGAATAGCTCTGCAGGGAAGAGGGCGATCGCGTCCCCCTCCTGACCAGCAGCTTGTGCGATACCTTAGTTCACAAAGGCATCAGACATGATACGGCACTAGGGAAAAAAGATGATACACACCTTCAGCTACCATACCTGGCATACCGAATTCGGCACCATATCCCGTGTGAATCAGCGGGTGGACGAATCCCCCTAGGTAGCGACTCAGCATCACAGGGGCTTTGCCTTCTTTACTCGGTACGACGTTCGCGTCCTTGGAGAAGACATACTCTTCGAGAACAGCCTGCGTGCCTTTGGCGAGCAACTCTGAAGAGAAGAAGGCGAGGTATGCCTGGTAGTATCTACGAGGTCATGGGTTTAAGCGAGGTCGGAAACGACTCAGTGTTGGCACACTTACTCGTCTTTCCCGAGGTGGTCCTTCCAGTTGGACTTGTCGATCGCTCCAGGGGACTTGAAAGAGGGTCTCTGGTATACGACATGGGTCTCATAAGCAGCGTTCAAGGTCTCTGCGCTCGCACCCAGAGCGTAAATAGCCAAGAGATGGTGACTGGCATGGCTGAAGATACAGTCACATATTCAGTACTTGCAACAGGCAGAGATTCGAGTGTGTGCGTACTTGTGGAACTTTTGATCGTTGAAAAAGATATGCCATCTCTGGTGATTCTCTTTGAGCGCCGTCAGGAGAGCTTGCGTCGAATCTGCAGACCATCCCGAGTGGCGAATGGGTGAAACAGACGAACGGGGCGGGGGAGCAGGGGTTGGGAACAACAAGTTGAGTTCTGCCGGCGTTGCATCCATTGTATCTTGAGCGGCTGTGGGCTTTCTTCCAAGGCCAGAGCTGTATCGGTTTATATACTACTGAACGCCATCCATGACCTCATTCCTGCGCCGAAAGTCAATCGCTCATGAACGCTGGGAGCAAATACAATATCAATATTGGGTTATGATCATGTTACCTCCTCTTTGACGAATATTCGGAGCTCTCGGTGACCCTAGCCGAAAAATATCAGGGTAACGTAAGAATATATAGAGAAAGTGTTTGAGATCGCATGGTCGCCTGGTAATATGAGGAGGTCGACGTATACCGTGCGACTCATCGATGCATCATTGCCCGTCTGGGGCAGAGACCGAGGCCAGATCCTGCACGAATGCTTTTAAATGGAATCTGGCTGAGCAAGCAGTGGAAGTCAATAAGTGTGACAACTGAGCTAATGTACACGCATACTCAGGCTCCCGGCTTACTACCTTTGGGTAGAGTGGATGCGTCGGTGTGAGACCAAAAGTTAGCGGTTTGCATAGTACCAGGGTGTACTGCTGACTATTGAAATGGGGGATATGCACTCGAAACTCTACCCATTCATCATCCTTACACCTCAAAATAAAATCAAGATAAAATAATACATTGATCCACGGTACGTAATCCCTCCAGTAGTCTGCACGGTCCCCTTTGCAGCTCACAGCCCTTGAATATCTTCATGTGGGGACGACCTTGAGGGCCTCCGCGAAATCCGCGATAATGTCACTGATGTTTTCGATGCCGACAGATACCTGAGTCAGCCACAACATCAGAAACTCAGGTCATTGGATATTTCGATATATGAGCCTCTCACCCTAATCAGATCAGGTGTCACCCCAGCCGCCGCTTGTTCCGCTTCGTCCAACTGCTGATGAGTTGTCGTCGCAGGGTGGATAACTAGGGTCTTTGCATCACCTGACGGTTCAATCCATCAGCCCTGTTCAATCAAGCATTCATATATGCAAAATCAATGAAGATACTCACCAACGTTTGCCAAGTTGCTCGCCAATTTCAGGTTATCCACCACTTTACTCCCCACCGTCGCGTCACCCTTGACACCAAAGCTCAACACTCCACCGAACTGACCTTCCCTCAAAAGTTGTTTTCCAAGCTCATGTGACGGATGACTCTCCAGTCCGACGTAGCTCACCCAAGCCACCTTCTCGTGCTGCTCCAGCCACCGGGCCAGCGTCAGCGCATTCTGTGAGTGGCGCTCCGCGCGCAAGCTCAGAGTCTCGAGACCCTGCAGAAGGAGGAACGCCGCGAAGGGGTTCATCGCGGCGCCGAGGTCACGCAAGACTTCGACGCGGGCTTTGATAATGAATGCGATGGGCCCAAAGGTCTCACTAAATTTGAGTCCATGGTAGCCTTCAGAGGGCTCAGTAAACGACGGGAATTTTCCAGAACGCGTCCAGTCGAATTTCCCTGCAAAGCAAAAAAGATATCGATTATTTTCCATACGGGGTGGTGAGGATGGAGGAAGTTACCAGAGTCGACGATGACGCCCGCGATGGTAGTACCATGGCCGCCAATCCACTTAGTCGCGCTGTGCACTGTATCATATGTTAGTCTTCTGCCTCGCTGACGTTTTGATAAGGTACTTACCGACAATGTCTGCGCCATAATCAATCGGTCGGATCAAGTAGCCCCCAAGACCAAACGTGTTGTCCACAATCAGAGGGATGCCATGGTCGTGAGCGACCTTGGACAACTTCGGAAGGTCCGCGACGATGTACTTGGGGTTTCCGATACTCTCCACGTAGATCGCCTTCGTGTTCTCGTCGATCGCAGCCGCGAAATCAGCGGGATCCGTGCCTGTAACAAACTTTGCACCAATACCAAACTTCTTTAGGAAGACCTTGAACTGGTTGTAGCTCTATATATGCGAAGTCAGAGGGGGTTCGACGAAAAATATGTTCTGAATATAGTACTGACTCCTCCGTACAAGTACGAGCTAGCGACAATATTGTCGCCACAGGACGCGATAGTAGAGATAGCCATGAACTGTGCTGAGTGTCCGCTTGCAGTCGCGAGTGCTGCTGCACCACCCTCGAGGGCAGCCATACGCTTCTCAAATACATCCTATATGATACATCAGCCTGCGGCACGTCATCTGGGGATTAGAAAAGTTGCCCTGTGAATGTCCCAGGAGATCTGGTGCACGAACATGCGGGACTTCCTCCCCCCCAGGCGAACATGTCTAATAGGACTTACCACAGTTGGATTGCCAATTCGGGAATAGATGTTTCCAAATGCTCTGCGGTGGACAGACGATGATTAGCTGGCAGGAAGTTCTGACGGGCGTATAGATCAAAATGTACTTTAATCCGAATAGATCTGCGGCATGCTAGAAGGTCACGGGTGGAAGATTGAACTGAGCTTTGTATCTTGCGGGACCGAGGACAGGGGCTTACCTGAGAATCGTTGAAAACGAAGCTGGTGGTGGCGTAAATGGGGGGCGCCCTTGCGTTGGTCGCAGAGTCGACGTCCTGCCCAGCGTGCAGCTGGAGTGTCTCAAACTCTGGCTCTCTACAACAAAACAGATGAATATGCACTGGTTTGTGTTCCGAGACAGGTTGATACGCACTTGTAGAATCGGGTGGATGTCATGCTGGCAGAGGGGTGAGAGTACTAGTGCAGAAATGAGGGTGAGGGTCTCAGTTTGATTTATATATGTCTTACTTGAAAACTAGGCCTCTCGTAAATAGGGTAACAAGTTCCTCATGGCGTGCTCGTGTATATGGTAATCACGCCATCGCCCGCGGAATTCTACGAGATTGGGCGTAGCTCTCGCTTCCCACAGCGCAATACTTTGTTCTCTGGGTGTTGAGAATGGCTCTGGGATGTGGTACAATGCATAAAGGTAGCATATATGCGGGGAGAGCTTCGACAAAACTGCAGAGGTGTTAGTCCGGAGGCGACTTTTATTAAAGACCGTAGCATCCCCGAGACTTCGGTTATTATACCGGCTATCAAAAGCGAACCCCTAGTGCAGGGTTAGGGTTTCAAACACTGCTTGTCAGCCTGAGTCCCGGCGGAAGCTGATGTTGCAGAAGTATTTTACTCAGTCTTATTCATCTGTTCCCGTCAAGTAACGTAGGCTTGAGGTGGGCCGGTGTGGGACATGTATCCAGTCCCGAGGTCAGTTGGTGTTCCTTTCGATTATTAGACCGTTGATCCCAAGATCCGTTAGCATCAGCGTCTGCCAGTGAGTATACTTTACCGCGTTCAACCATGTCGAAGATTGCGCCTTACGGGACATGGGCCTCGCCTTTGACAGCGAACGCAATTATTCAAAATGTGGGTAGTACCAGCTGAGCCTTTCCAACGTATAAGTCCGCTGAACCTATGACATGGACTAGGCCGCGAGCATCGATGATGTTATCGTCGACCCAGTCACATCAAAGATCTATCATGTCGAGAACAGACCGTCGGAGGGCGGACGAATGGTGGTAGTGAAAACGGAAGAGGGGATAGATGTCGTGGGCAAGGATTGGAATTGCCGGACCGGGGTTCACGAGGTGAGCAAAAACTTGGCGTTATCACTGTCTCAAACGATCTAATAGCAAGTCAGTACGGAGGAGCTTCCGCGACAGCATATGGTGGACATATTTACTTCTCGAATTTTGCTGACGGTAGAGTATACACAGTCGAAGATGGGAAAGAACCCAAGGCAATCACTCCAGGTCGGTCTCCCTCATCTCTTCGCTGCTTAATCTCGCAAAGTTATGACACATCCACAGAAAGCAAAGTGCATCGTTATGCAAACTTTGCTGTTCATCCATTGCACCGTCATTTGTTGGTTGTGGTGCAGGAGGATCATACACATCCAGCACCGGCAGACGTCGTGAACACGCTTTGCACCGTTGATAGCAGCACACAGACAGTCTCCTCGCTCCTCGCAGGAATGGATTTTTATGCTGCACCTTCCTTCTCTCCAGATGGATCCCACCTAATATGGGTACAATGGTCACATCCCGACATGCCCTGGGACGGCTCAGAGATCTACATAGCAAGTGTTCAGACCGAAGACCACAAGCTAAAACTCGAAAACATAAGACGCGTCGCCGGACAAAAGGACAAGATCAGCGCTGGGTACCCGACTTGGGCGTCCAATGACGTCGTGCTGTTCACCAGCGATGAGTCGGGCTATCAGAATCCATGGAAATACACTCTATCGACTGGAACGGCTACGGCGGTACTTCAGACGCCGGTGAAGGAGGACTTCAGCCTTCCCGCTTGGTTCCTCGGCGGCTCATACGGCGCACCGATTGATAAGGAAGGCAAGATGGCAGTATGTACCGCCCTTCGGAATGGCCGAAGTGTTCTATACGTGGTCAGCCTTCTCAGCGGGACACTAGAAGAGATCGATTGTCCTTACGTATCGATTGAACATGTCCGCCATGTCGTGGACGATGTTGTGGTATTCGTTGGAGCCAAGGACGATGCACCGCCTCATATCGTCCTATGCGCCATCAAGGACTATTCGAAGCCCAAGTTTTCGGTGTTGCAGAAAGAGACGGCGGAGGTAAAACCGCCGATCCCTTCGTCGTACATCTCGAGACCAGTCCCTTTGACGCTTGAAGTCCCACCCAACGGAGAGCCCCTTTACGTCGTGTTCTACCCGCCGACTAACCCCGAGTATGCAGTGCCGGGGGACGAGAAGCCACCTTGCATTGTGAATGTGCACGGTGGTCCCACGGGCGTTGCGACGCAGGAGCTCAGCTTGACCACGCAATTCTTCACGTCGCGTGGATGGGCATGGTGAGTGAAGATGCTACATGTCTCGACCGCGGCCTGACTGACGTTTGTTCGTAAAAGGGTCGATGTCAACTACGGCGGTAGCTGTGGATTCGGTAGACAGTACATGTACGATTTTTCATCCCACTGTCAGCTGTAGTGCGCTTGAACGAACGTGCATTTCCAGAAACCGCTTGCAAGGACAATGGGGCATTGTGGAAGTTCGCGATTGCGCGTTATCGGCGTCCGTCCTAGCGCAGACGCATTCACTCATCGACCCTGCACGCACTGCGATTCGTGGTCGTTCATCTGGCGGGTTCACCGTTCTCGCCACGTTGTGCGCCTACCCCGAGGCGTTCGCGGCGGCGGCGTCGCTGTACGGGATATCCGACCTGCAGAAGCTGGACGAGTTCACGCACAAGTTTGAGTCTCGGTATTGCGAGAAGCTGATTGGCGGCACGTTTAGCGACGTGCCGAATGTCTACAAGGAGCGCTCTCCGATTAACAACGCTGATAAAATCAAATCTCCGCTGCTGGTACGTCTGTGATTTGATTTTGGGGTGTGTGCACGTATGCTTATGGCTGTGATAGATCCTGCAGGGCTCCATCGACGCTGTTGTTCCACCTCAGCAGGCGGAAGATATTGTGAAGACCATCAAAGAGAACGGTGGCCAGGTAGAGTATGTGCTGTTTGAAGGTGAAGGACATGGATGGCGAAAGGCGGAGAATATCAAAGCAGCTCTGGAGAAGGAACTTGCGTTCTACGAGAAGACCTTTGGTTTGAATCTTACGCAGTGATGTCATTAGACAAGCCTACTATGGATCACTTGTAACGTAAGAATCGGGATACTTTTTCGTCGATTGAGCAAGGCATTGGGAGGTATATCTATCCGTTGCCCTGATGCGTGTCTCATCATCTTCCTTTGCCAATGTTTTCATCAACCCAAGGAGGGATCTGCAGATTCAAGGCCCTCTGAAGGTGAGAAAGTTTACTGAGTACATCTGACCTTTTCACTGTTGCGATGTTGTGGGAGGTGCCTGAGAATGTAATCGTCACGTTTGCAAGGAACGGAAGGGGAGCCTTGGAGAATTGCTCATCAAGTGGGAGAATCCACTTTTCAAAGTTGTCAAGAGAGTTTATTGTGTTGATTCGTAAGTCCGTAAGGCAAGTCCTGATGAGACCATCTTGCCAGTGAAAGACGCATGGAGAAAACACAAGATCCCATGTTATCACTTTTTCTTGTGATCCATGCATCAAAACGATGTTCAAGCACCCTGAAAATGAATTCTTGATTGAGGAACTGAAAGAATGGGAAGTAGTACGCACAAGTACGTCGTTCTGTTGAAGATGTAAAGAGGGCCTTGAGCGTATACTCAGAAACGGGCGGGGACAATGTGTGCTTGAAGTTGAGCAGGGCATGGATCAGTAACGAATCATTATAGTTCAACTCTGGACATTTCGATGACGGCTCCCAATCTAGCGGTAATCGACCCCACCGAGCAGTGAATAACTGGATCATCTGCCAATAACCTTCGCATTTTTGCATCTGTATAGTAGACAGGCGACCCGGGGCACGGAGCAACCGTGGATTGTTAGGTCGTTCACCCCAGGTTACACAGTTGCACTGCAGCGATTTGAGCACAGGAAGTACGCTGACGAGCTGAGTGAAGGTAGCGAAAGACGGGAAGTGATGGTTCACGAGGGTAAGCGTTGTCACCCCTTTGTACGCCGAGTAAAGAGCCGGTAAGGATCGAGAGATGGAAGGAGGCATACTCCTTTGAACTTCTTTCCATTGTAGAGGGGAGAGGGGATCGCGTTCCAGTATCAAGTTTTGAAGGTTGGGCAACCTGTGGGCTAACAACATTGCAACGCTATATGCCCATGCATCGCATGCACGCTCTTGTATTGTTAGAGATGTAAGGAAAGTGGGAATGAGGCATTTCGGCTGCTCTATTAGAATGGACAGTATATCCGCGTCACCCTTGCGTTGCAATTTGGTGGTCTTGAAGAGATAAGGAGACAATATCCGTGCCCAGTAGCGACAAACGAGACTGCACGTGGCTGCATAGGTCTTACGCTCGTCATCGGTAGGAGCTACAGCAGCAAGAATAGCATGGACAACCTCAGGAGGAAAGGAGGGTTCTCTCGGTAACCTCGGCCATTGAGATGTACGCACAGAGTCGGACACAACGCGTTCGAGCGGATACCGAAAGGGCACTTGTCCAAAGTTGGCTCGCACAGCATCAAAGCCATGAGAGAGTGTGACGGATGGGAAGATTGGACCTGTTGCCATCGTAGCCTTGAAAAATGATCCTATGAAAAGTTCAAGAAAGCTAGAAAGAGAGAGGCGAAGTATTAGAGGACTACTGACCTAGAAATACGCCGTTTCGAGTGTAAAAGATATTCCCATGGCCGGATCCGGAATGATAACACCACAACCGATTGTGTCGCCCGCTGTTTATCATGTGGGATTAGCAAAGCGATTGGCAGATAATTGATTGATCTACCTCGAAACATAGGGGCATAATGTGAATCGAGCGCTGTATTACCACAGCAATTTACTATTCCTTTGCTATTGTATCCCCAAGAATTGGGTACGGCTCCTACTGCATGCTGGAAATCCCGCTTTGGCAAACTCGCAGTAACGGGCTCTGAATCCTGTTCATAGCCGATGGCAATTAATCTGTAGTAAAATGGGTCAAGATGACTAATGATACAAATTCATGGCATACCCGTCCACACTGTGTAGTTTCAGAATTTCAACTTCAAAGTATGAGATGCCTTTGTTGGGTGCACTTGTGGGGATGGCTCGTGTAGTGATAGTCGTGGACTGAGCAAAGCGCCGACTTTCTACAGGAATGTTGTAGCGCATAACTATCAGTGAAAGCAAAGTTGGACTTACTCAACTCCCGCCCATCATGAGAATCATTCGCATTCTTATCACTACTTCCATCTATGTCCCACTCCGTTGCAGCTAGAAAAAATATTTTATACGAATCGAAGAGCACTCCAGGAATCCATAATCGGCTAACGTGTTGGTTTGGGCCCAGTGGATTCCAGCAAAAGGGGGACCGGCCAAAATTTGCTGATATCAACTTGGGAGTTAGGGCCGTATGGATTTTGGCTGCAGGCATTAGCCTTCCCGGACTTGCGATATCGACGTGAGACAGGCTTGCTACTTCTGTCTGCACGTGAAGACGCTGACACTGCGGGCAGCGCCCAATATATCCCGCGGAAACATCTTGAAGACAATGTGGGAAATGAAAGAAGGTCTCCACGTTTTTGATGCAAGAAATATCTTCAGAGATATTTTGAATATTGCTTATCTTAAAAGATAAGCCACGGAGATATAGGGAACAAAGAAACATTCAAAATATCTCTCAAGTATTTCCCGCAGCAGAACCAATGCAATATTCTTTCATTTCACACAATATTTCTCTCATATTTCTTGCGGAGATATGGGCGATTGCCCGCAGTGTCATGTCCCGGCCACACCCTAAACCCTGCCGCTGTACAGTTCAATATAGTTCGCTTCAATATTCGTGTGACCAATGGTGGGTAGTCGTACGAGTAAGCATCGGGAGGACCACATCTTCAAGTTGGGTAGCTGGCATGTCCGTTGTCTCTGACTTGAAGTTTCCGTCGCGATTAGACTGATTAGAATAGCGGGGTGAAGCTTGAAGGATCTAGGAACTCGCTTGCAGCAAGGTTTTATATAGCAGCTATGTATCAGCACCGGTGTGCAATGCGCTCATGTTCAAGCGTCAAGTTGGCCTCATGCCGGTGACTGGTGCCGCCCACTGCCTCCTAAGGATTTGTTATTATTCGAGCCAGGAGAGGCAAAAAGCAAATACGATGTACTGACTTTGGTTTTCCCCACCTTTCCTGCGGATGTCGTTCTCGTCAGTACCATAGATGAAATAATTGCTCAGTTTCAAAATAAAGGTGAATATTGGTATCATTATGTATCAACACTCGTCATTAATCGCTATTTTTGAGACTAGTTGAGACTTGTGTCAAGTATACTAGTATATGCGTGCTGAGCCTAAAGTCCCAAAGCTCACAAATGAAAACTAGTGATAACGCATGAAACGTACCTGAGACTTTCGGCCACAGCAAGCATATTGCTTTAACATAGCATTCCACAAGCTCTCATCGTGTAACTGCAGTCTGTAGGAAATGCCAGGACCTCCGACCTCGAGTTGGTGGAAGAAATTGAAATGGTTGCACTGGGTCAGCACGGCAGTTGTGTTTATGACAAAACCGGCGTTAAAAACGGAATATAATCACATAATGTTGATGCGGATTTATCATGACTAAAAAAGGAGCAGAATTTGGATATTTATCCCATTTTTCCGTGAGTTTACCCGCATTTGTCCGTTTCTGGCCAGTTTCTTACCCGATTTGGTGAGCTATTTTATTCATGACAAATCTGCATCAAATCTATGTGATTATATTCCGATTTTATCGCCTGTTTTGTCAAAATCAAAACTGCCGCGCTGACCCAGTGTTGTGAGCGGATGATGTCCACCTCGGCACAGTGCGCGTCTGTGTACAGGTTATTCCGACTCCGCCGCAGGCAAGGCAACGCAGCCTGAGGTTCGAACCATTGGCTACTCTGCAAAGGAGATTGGTCTGCGTTTCAAAGATGTTGGGCGTGCTGTTCTTTGCTGTTCTCCGAATCGAAGGCCTCTATTGTTCACTTTAATTTCTCGCCTCAGTTGACAGACAAGTTATCGTCTGTTTACCTTCCAATTTATGAAAACGAAAGTTCAAGTTTAGAGGGTCACGGCTGTGGCAAAATATATCTGATCTACATCTGCTAGTGTTACAGGGTTCCAAATCACGTTCAGCGACCGCAGTAAACAAAACCTCCTATAATATACAACACAATTTTTGCAAGATCCAGACAATGTTTCCCATAATTCCAAGCAAAATGGATGTTTGAGTACGAAGGAATATCTAACTTGTATGCTCCAAAACGCGAGTGGGGTTAACGACCGCATTTTCCATGTCCCACAGAAACAAACAGCAACATACCACTGGCATTGAGCTCCGCAAACGGATGATGAGTTTTGACTCTTCAACTGCTGCAGCATACAGTGCAGCAGTGGAAAAATTACAACACGTGCAAGCTATGCGGATGGCTACTAGGGTCAATCAGGGTCAACCCTGACCTAAGCTGCTATGAGGAAGCGCGACGACGTCAGTTGTGTAGCAGTAAGCATAGACCAAAACTACTGATTTGTATCTGTCCTTGCTTTTGAGCGGGGGCCGTGGGACGTACATACCGTGGGAGAGTGCTATCCTGGCGGTCACATTGACGGCACCCTAAACCTCCGACTACATGCAGCCCTCCTTGCGCGCAAACCTCACTGACGTTCCAGCGGCAAGAGCGCACTCATGGCTATCCAATCTTGTCTGTACCGTCTTGCCTCAAAAAACGTTTGCTTGAAGTCACAGTTTTACTAGTTGAGTAAGAGTGGTGCTCATAGCAATAGGCAACCCACCGAAAATCATGCCACAAAAAAAGAAATGTGCACGCGCCCGCCTTGAAAATGATCTAATGTGATCAGCATAATTTTACATACGGTATAATCGACACTCATCTTTTTTGCGATCCTGTGGCGTCACCAGATGCAACAGTATATTCACAAGTTGGCCAGACTTGTGTATGCACTGCGCCTATTGGGATGCCCAGTAACCAACGTACCAAGTAATCAACATAGAGTCCGTACGTTTTCATAGAGCAGCACTTCAAAATACTTATTCAGTGTAAGGAAGTGCCGGATAAACTGTACTCACCCCGTGACCACCTACGTTGATATTACAGTACACCGATATCAAAAAACTATATATGAAGAGCCTATGTGCGCCGATTAAGTATCGCGTCGATACGGTTACTTGAATAGCACTCATCTTCTCCACACCTGCGTCGGCACCTCCAGAAGCAACAAGTCCATGCACGAGCTGGCCAGACTCAAACAGGCCCTGTTACCCCTAGAGGTGCCAGATCCTATTCTGCTTCAACCTCACGGGCTTCAAGTTACCGGTGAGTAACCTCGGTGACAGGAAACGTTGAGTGGCACTCATCTTCTTTGCACCTGCGTCAGCACCTCCAGAGGTAACAGGTCCATGCACGAGCTGGCCAGACTCGTACAGGCCCTGCTACCCCTAGAGGTGCCAAATTCTATTCTGCTTCGACCTCACGGACTCACCGGTGAGTAGACTCGGTGAGTGCATGAGAGTACACATGACTCACAAGACAGAACGGGAACCAGTTGCAAATGAAAGGAGCACTTCCGTTGACTTGGTTGCATCTAGGCAAAAGGGTGCAGGTCAATAACAAGAATGTAAAAGGTGAAAGCGTAGGATAGCAAACAAAACCAACCATTCAAAACACCTGTCACATATACACGAAATCAGATGAATATATAAGCAGACGTCGCACAAAATGTATACTCACCCATATTTGCACTAAGCAGTGACGACACGGTGCTACCGGTAACGTAAGAATCCGCATCAGTATGGGTCAATTATCAATTAAGCGATACTCATCTTCTTCATCCTTGCTTCGGCACCTCCGAAAGTAGCAGTGACACCCATGAGCTGGCCAGACTCATGGGTGCGCTGCTGCTCACAGAGGTGTCGGGTGTCTAAAAAAACCGACAAATCTACTGCTAGAGGTCATGAGCAGCATATGAAAAGAAGGATGAACTACTAGTATAATGATCGTGAACGAGAGGACTCGATGAAAGCGTGTTTGAATTGATGATGATGCTTTATCAATTGAAGGAAGAAGCTCACCTGCTGAGATATGCCCAAAGAAAGTTGGCCTGAACTTGAAACTCATTACTTGTACAATGATTCCAGTACGACGACACCGTACGCGGATGATCGTGCAACCCGGCTGGCCTTGATCCCCCCACTGCGCGCGTTGATGGGTCCGCCTGCGATGTTTGGTTCCACCTGGGTATTGTCCAAGTCCCCCACTGCGCGCTGTCGTCCACTGGTGCTTGCAAAAGTCCAATCCAAATCCGGGTCCCCACTGCGCGCGTCCTTAGGTCCTGAGTTGTACGGTCCGGCCGCCCCTGGTCCTGGTCCTGGTCCTGGTCCTGGTCCCACTGCGCGCACCATCTTGATCCACCTAAGTCCAGTATCCCCACTGCGCGCACGTGAGGCTTGAACAATATGGGAGAGCAGCACCTTCTAGGCAGCTACGCCTCGATAGACGATCGCCGCACGACTTTGTGCCTCCCCAAGCGAAATCAAACCCATCTTCCCGTGTGTCAGCCCCATCGCCATCACCAGGGGCTCGCCTTCGTCCTTCGACTGTCTCTTGAACAATCGCTCCACGAATGTCTTTTTCCGGGTCTCCTTCGCCACTGGGATTCCACGGATTCTGTATTGAAGGTCAGCAGGTACGTACGCGTTCAGTTCCTCGCAGTAACGAGTCCCCTCCGGTGCACGATGCTCGGCGATCAGCTTGATCTCCGGGATGGGAGTTACTGGACCGTACATCTCCACCGGAGTAGAGGCTTGAATGCGAGGAAGGGAGCACGTCGCCCAGGCAGCTGTAAGTGTCACAGTAGTGTTCATGACTGAATAGGGGATGTGTGTATGGGGGTGGATGCTAGTGGTACGGGAGCAAGTTAACTGCAGGCTGACAGAGGATAACAGAGGTCTTTTATATCCAGCGGAAGAGCGGATAGCGGCTTATGACGTGATGCCGACATTTAGCAGACAAAGCACATGAACCGAGGCATCCCATAACGGCATCTCACAGAATGAGATGCCGTTATGGGACGCCTCAATGGACGTGTTTGTTCTACATGGTATGTTTTAAGTAGTTGAGGCCTGAGAGATGGAATTGAATAGTACTAAAACTTACCATACATTCCGGTAACAAGTCCACCGCAGGAAAGGCAAGGCAGGTTTGATCCCCTGGCTACTCTGCAAAGGAGACTAGGTAAGTACGCCGGCTGCAGTTAGCGACAATATTCAAACCCGCCGACTCATGATTATCTAAGCGTCGGGATATTTCCTTATTTATCCAGATGGCGGCAGTCCATACTAATGTGGATTTGGTCGACTGGACTGCGCGTATTTCCAACTCCAACAGAATTCAAATAAAGGAGGATCAATCGAGCCCAGAGATGGGGTATACATCCTCGAAAGGGTCATCATGCAACATGTCGTGTAACATACATACACTCGGAACTTCACACCTCTCCACCGATTCGAGACATCATCTCCAGGGAAAGCATCGGGTCCTGCCGTTGCATCTCTCTTAGTACTTGCTGGAACCTAAGAGCCCACCAACCACGCTCCTCTCTCTCCTTGTCCACTTCGCTAATTGTTCGTATCAGATTTGTCCGTCCCATGTCACTGATCTGGACGGAAGGGCTTTTGGGAAGGGGTAGCCCCGTGTTTAGAATCTCCATGACGCTCTTTTGGGTATCTAGTTCGAGGTCTACGTGCGGACCGTGAGGGAGATATTGGCCGGAGTGAGAAGGGAATGATAACGACCGAAGAGTATACGCATGGCATCGGCGACACGCCGCGAATGCCTCGTCAAATGATGTTTTCCCGGTTTCCGACGACTGATCTGTGACCAGTGAAAAGCGAACGGCGCGTATCGAGGAAGCGTCGGATATAAAACCGTTTTGCAAATCATTGGGACCAAGAGGAACGAGGTCCAGGGCTATGATGCGTTCATCGTCTGGCAAAGAGGCTGGTACAGCTGAAGGTCAGATATCACCAGAAGATAGTATAAGTTCAAGCACGCACCGACTGAACTACATTCAGTGGATAGATCCAGTATTCTAGCAACCCCACAGCTTGGTTCGAGTCGCCACTCTGTATCTTTACACTCATCCGAGCCCCGACAAGCCAAGACGATAACATCTGTGAAAATGAAAGCACTGACGAGGGTTCCAGGCGATAGACCAGCTGAAGATCGGCTAGTCTGGCTGTCTGGATAAGGCGAAAGTAACGCCGGCTCCAACCGATCGTCCCGTTTCGACTGGGTGGAATACGAAGTGGCTGGTGATGTGTACACCGACGATTGCGAAGATGCCATCGAGGATGCAGAAGAGTTTATCGAGGTTGCTCGTTTGCGCTGTCTATCCCATTTCGTGACGGATACAGCAAGTCTCGAGCCATTTCTGAGCTGCTCGCGCTGATCCAAGGTAGGCTTCCCTGGATTCTTCCATCCCAGTGACGGATCGCGTTCGCTGTGAACGGCGGCATGTCCATTATTTCCTCTTTTGACAGCAGCACTCAAGAGCTCCCCATGCCACAGTAACCGCCGTTCACGCTGGGCAAGTTGCACCGACGGTGGAAGTCCCTCTATACGGGAAGACAACTCCTTCACAAACTCGTATTCGGCTTCACGCCGTTTCACTTCCTGCATAACATGAACTACCATGCGTGAGGAGTGATAGAGTGAGAAGGAGGATAAATAATCGGGATGGTCGCGAGGAGTTAGTTCCCATAATCGCTGGGTTCATATAGGAATTAGGCACAAAATCGCTGGGCAATGTAGTCGCACTTACTTGGAAATTCTTCGTATACATCGAAAGCCTTTCCAACGGTTGCATCAACAAGTCGGCGAGCGTCCATCCGCCACACTCGATATGCCTTTCACCTAACCTCACAAATTCGCCAAATTGATCGTCTGGAGTTGCCGTGCACCGAACGAGCATCTCCTTTACCTCGTCCACTCGCATGATATACGGCTGGTACACCTCCAACCGCGGCACAAACCCCCTAAGCCCATGTGCCACACCCACAACTATTTCTCCGCGTTCCCATGCGGATGCTGCAGACTCCAGAGTTTCGGAGATGCCGGTGTGTAGATTCGCGATATCCTCAAACCAATCAAAAAGTCGTGACACCTGCAGCGGAACGTCGGGTAGCCATGCCTTACTGTGTTTGCGGCGAAGAGGCACGCAAAAGATGCGGACGATGGAGCGCAAACGTTTTACGAACTCCTGTTGTGAGGAACGTAACTCGTATATAAGTTCTTGTCGTTGCATCTCCATAGATCCATGCTCAGCGAGTAAAGCTTTGTATGTTTCAGGCGGCATAGCAGATCTCCAAGTCGCATTCCCAGTCGGGACCTCATGCTCGCTTGTACTACGCCAGATCTCAGGGACCTTCTGGGACAACGGTACTGAAGGCTGCGGCGATCTTGTAGGCGAGGCTGGCTGCGATACTTGCTGAACACTTCGAGAACTTGAACGTCTCTGTGAGGCAAGTGAAGGACGATGGGAATGTTTCCGGTCGTCTCTTGGATTTGAGACTGTGGTAGTGAGATTCTTGAACAAAGCCTCGGCAACTGTACTGAGACCATCTAGGCCTCCATGCCGCCGATCTTCTCCAACATTGGATAGGTCACTTTCGGCATGCGTTAGATTGTTATTTCTGGAGGCCAAACTTGCTAGACTGTTTTCGCTACAAGAACGAACAAACTTCGCGCTAGGATAGTTGGACTCTGAGGGACTCGGGGAAATGTCCACACCGCCATAGGAAAGGGAGGCCGGAATGCCAAATCCTTCTCTTTCGCGTAATGCTGTTTCATTGGCTCGTTCGTCCAGCCTCCCAGATGAACGGCGAATATGGTTCAATTTCTCATACTGACCGGCGTCTTTGGATTTACTAGGAGGAATGTCCTCGGTGAGATGAACACGGGATGCCACAGAGGGGGGTCGCTCGTTGAATCTGCTTGGATTTGTGCTGCTTCTGCGACGCTGTTTCGCCAACGCCGGAAGCTTGCTTCCACTCTGCTTGCTTCTACCCTCGTTCTGCGGATCACGGTCTTGTGACGACAGGGTGGCGGTGAACGTAAGGGAATCTACATTATGAGTGGAAGAGCGAGTCCGAATTGGAAGATCAGTTGATGGGCTACGTTGGTGTCCGTTACGCTGGCGGAGTGCAGGGCGCGAAGCTGCAAGATTATCAGAGATCTTGGCATTTGCAGAAGCTGTCGTGGACTCTCGAGATGCTGAACGTCTGAGCTCCTTTGATCTCCCTTTCCGTTGGTTGTCTGAAGAAGCGGATCCACTCCAGCCGTTGTGAATAACATTTCCTCTTGTGTCCAAGCGTTGTTCCTCGATGATGTCCCCGGATCCACTGATTGCCACGCCTTGCACGTCATATGAATTTTCACTCTCGCTATAGTTCATCATGGCCTTCTCGGGATGTAGTCCAAAATCCGTAGTGAGACCGTCAACCAGTCCAAGGAGTGCTTCCCGCCGACGGCGAACCGATCGCATCTCAGTATCGTTGGCATTCCGATTCTGATCCTTCGTGGAACATGAAGCCCCCTGGCGATCGAAAGTATCGTACGCATCATCGCTATTCTCCTCGTATACACTCTCTTCATCGTCTTCGTATCTAGTTTCATCACGATGATCCGGATAACAATGAGGGTGGGAAAAGCTAGGATCCGCCCCGCCAAGATCGTCGTCGTCGTCGTATACACTTTGTTCGTCGTCGTCGCCAGATAGTCTATCGAGAGTGGCCGGTTCTGAGTAGAGCCCAAGACCGAATTGCGCGTGAGACTTCCCCGAAAATTTGTGATAGGGGTAATTGCGCGCGGGTGCTGGCGCAATGTTCGATGGTAGTGGCGAAGAGGATGGTTTCGGACTGCGGTAAGAATTTGTCCCTCTACTTTGATACGACGACGATGAGTCCTTCGCATGCCGATTAACCCTGGGTTCTGTTCTCCTCTCTTGCGCTCTTTCACTTGCATCACTCTCAGACGAGCTAGGTTCGACCACGGCATTAGCAATGACTAGTCTTCCTGAGTTAAGTCTCCGTCCATACTCGCGTTCAAGCTCGGAGCCACTATCGTCGATGATGGTATTCGAATTTGGAGCATTGTGGCAAAAGGATGGAGTTTGTTGAGGTACCTTGGGAGAAGGATGAGGTTTCTGCTTGGTGCGGGGGGTTGTAGGATTAGACCGTAGCTTTGAGAGTGGTGAACTCGGGAGTTTAGAAGGTATCATCGATGGCGACTTCACACTCGGCGAATGCAACTGATTGATCCGTGTAGATAGAGATTAGTTAAATTGCATATATAGCACAAATAGAATAACGCACGGAAGGTGGATTCGGTGTGAGCTGCGAAGTGGACATCATACTCTTCACGGACCGGAGGGATTTCCCAGGACTAGCAGGCACCGATGGGGACGCGGGTGAAGAGGCCATAGGAGGTCGAAGGGCAGACTTCAGCACAGAGCGCGGGGCGGTACTGTTTTTGGAACTGAAAGCGGAGGGACTCGGACGTTCTAGTCGAGGTGTTGTTGATATGACCGTCGTAGCCTTCGATATTTGCGAATCAAGCGGAGCTGAAGCAGCAGGTGAACGATATCCGTAAACGGAGGATGAATAGACAGGAGTATATGCAGACGACTGGACAGGAGTACGATTCGTGTCATGTTGAGATAAGACTGCGGCAGCATGGCCGTGGTCACGGTCAACAAAATCGTGGATATCGTCATGGGCATGTGTCTCGTGGCCTTCTTGAATAGCTTGCGGCTTCGGTGGATGGGTCATCCTGTCGATTGTATCTCTGAGAGAAGGTAACAGCTGTGTCTCAAGGAATGGGATGTCAGCCAGTTGACTCTTGGTGCGCTCATGCCTGCTCTTTTCTTTCCCTTTGTTCCCATTTCCAGGAATAGCTCGCCCGAATGTCCGCGAGAATGAATGCGACCGACTCCTGCGACGAGAGCTTGAAGCCTCTTCAGCGTGGTCCGAGCCTGGCTCTCCGGTTGGAAGAGAGAGCGGGATCCCAGGCGAGGAGTATACATTCGACGAGGAGTTCATATAATCATGTGCGTCGGAATATGAACCAGTTTCGTTAGATGCGGGCGACTGGTTCGATGGACTCGACAGTCCAGCTGCCGCGGCGTAGAACGAGGGTGGTTGAAAAGCAGGAGTTCGAGAGGGGCCCAAATTTCGAGAAGGGAGGCGAGTCCTCGAGCTATAGCTAGACATAAGAACGCATATAGGCAGATAAAAAACAAAGGAAGCAGGACAGGCAGAAAGGAAAGAGTCGAGCTCAGGACGCGAAGACGAACCACTGTCCCTTCCTGAAATGGATTGCTTATATCATCAGTCGATGTGACGCTTTGGGAGATCAATGTATACACAAAACTATGTGTATAAGGCCCTGCTATATCCCAGACTTGACTTTGACCCATTCCGCTACCTCGAATGCCCAGCCTTCACCTTCTCCTGAATAGAGACAAGCATTCGGACTGATATGATTATGACCCTGCATCACAATTTCCTGAACCGGAGTCCCCAGTTTCTCATTCAAAGCCTTCGTGATATCTTGGTGCATAGCCAAGTATTCAGGGGGGTCATACTCGGCTATCATCGTTATGATTGAAAGACCTCGAAGCAGATTCTCTGGCGCCCTCTCGACTAGACCAAGCGGTTCTCTCTCTCGTTGTTGTACTTCGTTACCGTAGTAAGAGGAAGTAACGTCAGGGTTGAGGGGGACGATATCACGGAAGTGATATACCCCAGCCTGTAGGATGAGCCCCTTGATCCGTGGTCGTAAGTCCTGCGGTAAGAGATCTGGCATTAGAACTAGAGTAGCCGCCACCGCACCACCAGCGGAATGACCGCGAATGAAGATGTTGTCAACGTCGGCCGGAGTGGATACATCTTTATTGACTTCGTCAATGTTCGATACAAACCACACCATGGCATCCCTTATATCCTCCGCGGGGTCTGGAAATTTGATGTGGGGATATAAGCGATAGTCTGCAATTACAGTGACTATGCTAGAAGGCTGTTCAATGGAACGATAAAGTAATTGTAAGGAACTCACCCCTGTTTGGCAAAGAACGCTCCGACATTGCGGTAGAACAGGTCTGCGGGTGGTTCGAAAACTCTGTCACCGCTCATAAGGCCGCCGCCATAGACAAAGAACAGCACAGGGGCTTTGCCTCCGAAGTTCCCAGATGGAAAATAGACATCAAGCTAACAAGAGCATCTAAGGTCAGGCCAAGTAAGTCTTTATATACGAGGAATTGCGCACCTGATGCCGCTCTGTGGCACCGTACTTGAACGTCTTGTGTTTTATACCAGATATCTCAGATTCGTGAGCCTTTACGAGTGGAAGGAATACGGCCAAAGCTAACACAAATAAGCACCAAGTCAACAAAAATGTCGCGCGCAAAATATCCAGATCTCACTTGGTCCAATCGAAGCCACGATATCTCTCGGTAGCTCTTTGATCGCTTCCATCTTGTGTGGTTTGGTGAATGAGTTGAAGTAGGTGATACATATGCGCTGCGAATCGTACCCTTTATACGTAAATCCTGGGAGGAACAAGCCATAAAGAGCTAGTCTATATCACGACTGGTCACATCGTTAACCATGGGATCAAGCAGGATCAAGCAGCGCCTTCCCAATCCCGCCGACCGGCTGTAACACTATTTCCCTCCGCCACGGGCACATATTCTACCGAAGGGACCGGTGGAAAATCGTTGATTATAGCAGCGACACAGACAGCCTTTACCAGGCAAGTATTTGTGTTCCAGAGCAGTGCCAACAGGGAGTCCAATGAGCTTTAGCAGAGCGCAGATTCTCGTGCACCCTGTCTCCCTTCTTCTGGCTCCCGATTGTATCCGAGCATAGGAGCATAGTAGTGTTGAGAAGTCGCGGCGGCGAAGTGAGCGCAAGAAACTGGGAATAAGCTGGATAGAACTCCAAGAAGAGAAGTTGTAACGACCTGGAGGAAGCGAAGTTTACGCAGCATTATGTATTCGATTTAAAAATGAATTAAACTGTCGCTGTCTGTTGAAGTGAGCTGCTGTGACATGTCACCGCACTATTGTCACGTTGTGTCACATTATGTAACACGTCTGTGACAGTCGGCCACAGCTTCGGACAAAAGTTCCACTGCAACAACCTTCACATCCTCCAGAATGTCGAACACTATTGCCCTGTGAGTATCTCATTCAAACGCATATTCTTTGTCTCATAGTCATGTGGCGGTGTGCTCCAGATACCCGTTGTCGAATTTCACGTTCAGGTGAGTTTGAACACCGTTGAGCCATTCTACTAAACTATATGGCGTCTGCAGTACCAAGGAAGCTCAACCTGAAGAGGATCCTTCCGTCTCAGCACGTCTTCAACGATTACAAAACAATTATGAAGACTTTGGCATGCGCCGTACTGTCGAAGGCGTCCTCGTCGTACACGACCACGGTCATCCGCACATCCTCATGCTGCAAATCGCGAACGCGTTTTTCAAACTGTATGTCCATCCCTTGCGATTTTTGAGATTAAACCTACCTAAGGTACTTCCTGTGTTCAGTCCAGGTGACTATCTGAAACCTGGAGAAGATGAAGTGGATGGACTGAAACGTCGATTGGACGAACGACTTGCGCCACCCACTGATTCCCGCCAATTCAACTCCTCGCACGGCGTCGACAATGACTGGGAAATTGGTGACTGCTTAGCTCAGTGGTGGAGGCCCAACTTTGAAACTTTCATGGTGCGTCGTTTTGATATACTTCCACCTTCATCATATCTTACCCTACCTCTTTCGACGTTGCTATTCCGATTTGTACTTCTTCTGTATATATCATTTTATACTGGATATACACAGTACCCCTTCATTCCAGCGCATATCACTAAGCCGAAGGAGTGCAAGAAGTTATTCCTCGTGCAAATGCCTGAACGCAGTACGTAGTCTTCTTTGTTTCATAAACGTTTCTCCCAACTTCCTGGATCTGTCGATTCAGAGGTCCTTGCCGTCCCTAAGAACATGAAACTGCTCGCCATTCCGTTGTTCGAGCTTTACGATAATGCTGCTCGGTATGTCCCTCCATTGTGAGCTGCGCGGTTTGTACTTACTGTCTCTCCACAGTTATGGTCCTCAGCTCTCTGCAATTCCTCATCTCTTATCCCGGTAAATTCCACGTGATATTGCGCTTCGGCTAGCAACTGATTTCTCTCGTCGCAGGTACAACTTTATCTACCAGTAGATCCCTTCGAAAAGTACCTTCGCCGTTAGTCGCACGCTTTCCTACTTTATTGCCCATATGCATTGGACCATTCAATAGTTGTGATATTATTCGCTCTGTATCGTTAAGTAATCCCAATCATCGCTGTTTCCTCTCACTGGATTCATAAGCCATGAGATGTGCTGATGATATGTACTGTGCGTATAGCTCGATTTTCTGTCCATTAATTTAGGAAAAAGATGAAATGACCAAAGGCCTAAAACCTGAGTCATACCAATGATGTAAAACGATCAAAGATGCGCTCTACGCAGATGAACCCGAAGTATATGCTCGGTACCAATCAACAACCAGAACCGTGGTATCTCTCTGTGATACACAATCCAACGTGAGATCGAGCTTACGGATGCCGTCTAGTTACAAGCAGTTATACGACGAGCAAGGCTTCGTCATCATACCATCTTTAATTCCTGCAGATTCTTTCAGAGATCTGACGGCAGCAGCCGAACGTGCTATTGACCGCACTCGTTCGGGCACTTGGTCGCAGAGACGTACCGTTGGCCGTCAATTCCCGCCCTTTGACGATGATCACCCGGATTCTTGGGGAGTGCAGCATATCATGCACCCGGACCTTGCGGAGCCCTCTTTCGCCCAATGGTATACGTCGGATAGTCTCATCGCGGTAGCAAAAGACTTGCTTGTCTGTGAAGAGGAGGAGTTGCAGATGGGTAAGCGTCGTACTCTGTATGTCTGCTGCCAGGGCCTTGTTGAAATCATCTTAATTGCTTACAGAACTCTTTAACATGCTGATAAACCCCTTGTCTCACGAATTTGCCTTGAGGTGGCATCGCGATGATATAAGGGAGTCAGCCAATGAGACTGAAGAACGAGATGCTCTGTCGATGTGGCAACATGGAGTAGGTCTCATTCGCGATGAATAGTGATCCCGCCACTAACGAGCTTTTAAACCTACAGATACAGTGGAACACGTACGGAATGATATCGTGTGGCTATAGCTTCAGGCTTGCTGACTGTTCGATGCAGGGCTCTTTACGAAGATTCATGTCTTTTTGTGGTCCCAGGATCGCATCTCATTCCACGTAATCCTGAACAGAGAGCACATTCGTCTACTCTAGAGCCCCCCACGAATCCTGTGGATATGCCCGGGGCCATCCAAGTAACTATCCAACGTAGGTGCTAGTCACGACTGAATCACCAAGCACGTTCTGAGTCCCCACAGCCGGTGAGACAGTGTTTTACAACTCCAACATTCTCCATTGTGCAACCTACAATCCTCGTGCCAAACGGGCAACCCTCCACGCAACCATGGGCTCTGTTCGCGGAGGTTCTAGTCGAGCACGAAACATTTTGCAACATGGGCTCAATTGGATGACCGAGCCATGTTTCCGAGATGGATTGAATGATCGCGGTAAGGCGATGTTGGACCGGTTGGTGGCCATGAAAGAGAGTGCGGGCGATGTGGGATATTCGCTTGGAAACTGAATATATAATCTTAGTATTATATGAATATAGTAACATATTGGTATAACATTGACAGAGATACGACTCAACAACGAGGGATCAATTACCCAGTTGACAGATAAAGTTTCACTTTGCGCCCTCTCTAGATTGAGAACGCAGCTGCTCCAGCACTTTCTTAGCGACTCGTTCCTGTCCCTGACTCAGGCTGGTGAACGTGGTCGGTAGCTCGAATTTTTGTTTCCCAATGACAACCCAGATCTTGTGTCTGCTCTCGCCTTGCTCATGAACAACCTCGCTACAAAACTGCGGAGATGGAAAGTTTTCCTTCATGCAGTAATCTATGATCCACACATCTATTAGACATGAACTTCGCCCGTCGAGAAGATCACTTGCCATATAGCTCTGTTACACTTGATTTTGGAGCACTTTGTACCTGGATTTTCTTGAAGCCTGCACGATTAGGAGCGGTGGGCGCAGTTCGAGCCCGCTGGAGTGGAGATTGGTTTTCCATCTGCGTATCGTTCGGCAAACCATTTTGCGGAGGATGGGAGACAGAGTTCGGAGTGGAAGACGGCTGCACACCTTGCATCGGAACGGCCGTAGTGTTCCATGCGCCTATAGGTGCTGCGAAGGAAGATATACCGCTTGTGCCAACGGGACCCATCTGGGCGACGGTAGGATACATTATTGGCGGTGCGACAGCATAAGGAGTATACGCCTGCTGCTGAGCAGATCCACACAGCTGAAAGGGCTGGGTATAACTCGCATTGGGGTACGAGGTATACGCAGCACCGCCAGGGATCGCCGGAGAAGAGGCAGGGGGAGCTACGTATTGAGAATACGCAGTACCCGCCGCATACGGAGTAGTATTAGAAGAATTGGTATGATGCAAGGTAGGTAGGGAGTTAGCAGCAAGCGAAGCATAATAAACCGCGAGATCCCCACCACTCTGAATAGGTGAAGTGAGTGGTATGGGCGGCCCCACATGAGCTACGGGAGGACCAGACCCAAAGGGAGCTGGGTTTGTGTCGTAACCTGAATGAGAAGGAGCGGAAGGCTGAGCTCCCCCGTTGTTATAAGCATAAGGTGCCGGCCATAAGCCATTGTGGTTCCCAGCTGGAAATGCCACCTGGTTACTCCACGACGGTCCTTGAGACCTTGGTTGCCCAGAGTGAAAATTTTGGCCCCGACGATTACCTTGCATACCATTATTAAGCCTGGGCATTTTGCGACGGCCGCCTTCACTGTCGTCTGCATGACTCCGCTTCTTGCCATTTCTCCCATCCAACGACTCGGTCGGTTGCAGATAGTATCGCACATAATCTCGAGGAACGGGTTGTCCACGGAAGCGTAGGAACTCGACGACGCCTTGTTCTACAGCAAGCACTATGACTGCCGCTCTGGCATCGGCTCTATTTCGATAGTCCGGCGGCACAGTATACTGTCTATGTTGTTCTGGTGTGGGTTGTGGGACCAGCTGAAGTGTCATGGTACAGCCGATAGCTATGGATATATTGATCAGTAACTGATGGTCGTTTAACTTAGATTACTTACAGTCTAGCTCTGTCACATATTCGAACCTGGGTACTGCCCCTGACCGAATCTTCTGGTATTCCTGATGGATAGTCGGTAATAGGACGTCGTTGACAGATTTTCGTATTGCAGGTGTAAGTCTTTCGACAACCTCCCTCGCTACTCCACGGATATAGTGCCCCGCACCCTCGGCCATAGCTGCCAGACATACCGCTGCCTTAGCGTCATTGCGTCTTGAAAACCGCGAGGCAACTAAGTAAGATTGAGACTGCCCTGGTCGTTCTAGACGAAGGAGAGCACCGTGAACTAATATAAAGATCGGCGTCAGTATATATCCACTGAAGGTTAAGTAAGACGCTACTTGCGGCCGCTATGTGGGTCAACAGTCCAAATGAAATTCGACACAAGTCTGCTTCCTCTAGCCCCCTGGATACTGGTGTTCAGCCACGCGGGACTATTGATCTCGCTGGCGGTCTTATTGCCAACAGGCTCACTGAAAGGTCGAGGTAGTGCTTCAAAGAAATCCTGAACTGTCCATAGTTGGGTATTTGCTAGGGCTGGCAGGATGGGCTCGCCAGTAAAGCATTCCTGGTCAAGATCCATCTTCACGGCAGGATCCATTTGGCCGTCTCCGTGACGGATATAATCAAGGACTCCGTCGTCGATTGCCAGTTTTGCGCAAGCTTGGCCAGCAGCTGTTGGAGTTTCATATTTAGTGGCTACAGAATACACTTTGAATGAGCGAGTAGATAGCTGAATGCGTAATGCACAGCCTTGAGCTACAATCATTCAGTAAACGAATGCTCAAGCGTCGTGAGTGAAGGAGAGGACGCACCAAGTCCGAACTTGGATGCGCTTACTATTAGCCAGTAAGGCTTTACACGCCCTGCCCTCCACTCTGCGCAGCATTGTTCGATTTGTTTCACAAAATCATCTTCATATATAGCTTTCAAGGGACTTTCTCCATCCATGTTGGGAGCATCGTCAAGTTGAGCCACAGCAGTATCGACTTCCTCGATCTTCACCGAGTCTGTAGCATCTCTTTCGGTTACTGTAGCTCCAACGTGCGATTTAGGTAGGGCAAGTGAACGGTCCAAAATATCATCATTCGAGGTATTGTCCTTCAAAACCTGCGAAGCCGGTGACCTTGGCTGAACGGTGGCCAGATATTCATCCAAAGACAGCGCCCCGATGCCTTGGAGGTTCCGGCTCACGACCTCCGATTTGCACCACCGGATGCCCTCAGATTGCGAAGATTCTTCCATAGGAGCTGCAAACGAACTTAGACTTTGGGGAAGTACGAAATGTTGTCCAGAAGACTCAGAGACGGCCCTGTACGAATGACTCAGAATATCAAAATAACGAGAGCTCTAACCAGAGGGAAAGCTTGATAGGTGAGGTCGCGCAGTCCGAGTGCTCGCGGGGAGGTGTAGAAATGTTAAAAACCAAAGTAGAAGAGCAAGTGGCCACCGTTCGTTCGCGAGTTCAATGTCATTCCAACAGCGAGGAGCGGAGACTAAGACTTCGGTCGTCGGAGAACAAGCGGATGTTCAATATCTCACCGTCACATCCGTCACACTATGTCACAGTTTCACAATGTCACGTACCTCAACTGTCCAAATAAGCGCACATACTACGAAGTTCAACTTCCTTGCAAGTGACTTTCCGCAAGAAAATCCTCAGAAAAGTATGTGCCCGCGGATAAAATCCAGTAAAATGCTAACGTACTCTAGCTATTTGCGAAACGACCCACGACGGCCAGCGTTCCGTCCCAGTGGCACTGTGTACGATCACGTGTTAAGGTAATATTACCTCGAACGCAGACCGCGTCGGATGTTCAAAGCTCCAAAACCTTCCTAATACTCACTAACTACAAGATTACGGGTTACTTGGTCTCATTCAATGCCCAAACAAACACCTGAAGTTGGTCATATCTTCTACTTCAAAATGCCGCATGAATGTCTCATTTCTTATCTGTTTAGACGCGTTTGTCCCCGACGACGTTTGACCGTGAATTGCGCCCGATACGAGACGCTCTTGCATTGACAGAGTCAGAAGATTCATGGGAAAAGATAGCCAACGCAATCCAGAAGCTCGTCCTACTGACTCATAGAGGCGCTTCAGATATCTCTCAGGAATTCACTGCAGCTTTGCGCTCACTTTCTCAACCGTTGAACTCCGCTGCCGTATCTGAGCGGACACGTCTTTCTGGTGCAGCTATTGACCTTATAGGCGCAGCAGCTTCAGAACTGGGGAACCTGTTTGAACCTCTGCTACCGTTGTTTTTCCCGACATTAATCTTACTCTGCACGCGAACGAACAAGGTCTTCATCAACCGTGCTCGAACTTGCATCATCACTATCATTGAGGCGACACAATCACCTTCGATCCTCACCTATCTCTCTCAGTCCGCTAAAGACAAGTCAGTCTCCCTTCGTCTCGTCGCGGCGGAAGCTGCCCTAGCCTGCCTAAACAGCTTCAACCCCCCAAATCTACAGAAGGAATCGCGCGCGCGAGAAATAGAAGCTTTGATAAAATGCGCTGGTACGGACCCCAATGCCGATGTCAGAAAGCTTGGACGGAAGATATATGAAGCTTACACGATTCTTCTACCACATCGAGTGGAGAGGCAAGTGTATGCTTATAAATCACGACGTTCTCAAGAACTAAAGACGACTGTAGCTTTACAGCACCGTTGACGCCGACGATCAGAAAGTACCTCAATATTGCAAGTAGAGCCCCGGCACATGCCCAATCCAACCCTCCATCACGCCCTGCATCGTCACAGTCCACCCGATCAGCCCTTGCCACCTCAAGTTCAAGTTCCACATTCGCCCCATCTTCGTCTAGAGGGAGTTCGAAAGCAGTCACTGGAAACGATCCTCGGAGACCGTTATCCACTGAACCAGGAAATCAGAAATCTAGGGACGCCGCTGATTTAGATGCGATTATGCGACCTAAACCTCCCCCAATGCGACCACGAACTGTCAGCACGGTCGATCACGCACGCTCTCAAGCTATTCGTATCTTACCCTCCAGTGCCAGTATGCCGCCCCCAGACCTCGTCCCTTCTCGATTACTCCGAGCTCATACCACAGACGTTGCAACATTACCACATGCCAGAACTCTGTCAACTGAAGCGATTGACAACGCAGCACTACGGATGCAGCGTCCTAAACTCGGTCCACAGAGACCTCTGACGGCTCAAGGGCTATATCAAGAACCAGCCACTGCGTCTTCGAGCTCAAGGCTAGATGATTCAGACAATCCCCTATATAAACGCAGTGGAGGCGGGGCGAGACGCGTTTTGAGGCCTGCAGATAGCGGCCCCGGCCAGGAAGAGCACCCGAAGTCGGATCCGGGTCTGAGCTCGAAGGCGAAGGTACCGATACGTCCCGAATCCGCTTGTGACGTACCAGCAGACTTGTCGACCCCGAAACCATCCCTTAGTGCCCCCGCAGCTCGTGAGGCAAACCCTGTTCCTCGAAGGGCCGTCACAACTTCTTCTTCACAAGAGCAGGGGAAAGATAAGGCGGATCCTAGGAAGCTTAAGGCTCCTATACATACACAAGCACGCCAACCTCAGCCCCCAGCTCCAACCTCAAATAAGCCCCCGCAATCGCATAGAGATGATAGCTCCGTCACAGTGGCTACCAGGAAGCGGACAGTATCGACCATAGTGAGTTCAACAACAAGTACGGGCACCAGTCGACGAACTGCCGAACCTGCGGCCGCAGGCGGGGTTACTCGGCCCACCGCGTCGCAGCTTGCGCGAATCAAGGCGGGACCAGCGGCCTCATCTCAACAACGCGCTGTCAATACCGGCAACTCGAAGGCAAAGGCGGCTCAGGGTCGAGCTATACCCATCGCAAAAGGAAATTCAGGCGGCAAGAAAGTATTAACCAAGGGCTCTGATCCTGCGCCGAAGAACGAGAGGCGTAAAGCTCTTGTTGTAACACGCCCGGAAACGCCGTTGATGGAAACCGAGGACGAGGATGAAGACGAAGGAGACGTGGTCGAAGAGGATGTGGCAGTCGTCCCTGTAGAAATCCCGCTTCCTCCGTCCCCTATTCCTGATGAGCAACCGGAAACAGAGCCTGAGAACGAAGAACCACAGACGGACGATGAACTATCGACAGCGGGCATATCGGAAGACGGGCAGCCGCCACATTCTGAGGATGTGTCTCCAACCGATTCTGCAGAGGAGCCCCTCTCACCCCCACTCGCCCTCGTTATCGATCCCGCTACACCAACGCCTAAAGCTTCTCTGGGACTAGCACATTACGCGATGGCGGTTGAGCAAACTCCGATATCAGCACTTGTTGATACGATTCATCGAGGGTTTCTCTTCACGCCGAGCCAAACTTCGTTCGATGAAGACGATGAGGACGAGGAAGGTAGTCCGGATAGGACGTTTAGGATGGACGCTGATTCTCAGGCTTTGCGTATAGCTCCGCTATCTTGGGGCCGCAGAAAGTCCTGATAGCTTTACGCCACGCTTAAGGAGGATACAACTTCCTAGGGACGGACGATCGCGCAGGCGCAGTAATTTTATTTCATTTCGACATGCTATGTGTATGATATGAATGCTATAAGCAGACCTTGACATGTTTTTAATCTTTTTGCGACGAGCTTCCCGTCTATATAGCTCAAAGGCCCAAAAGAAAGAACTCGCCAACAGTCGACTAGATGTGATGACAGCCATTTCCTTCGTTTAAGCTGAACGATGCCTCTTCCATACGGGCCCAAGACTCATCGTCCGAACTTCTTCAAGTTGGGGATGAAATCTCTCCCTAGTGGTGATAACATGAAGCACCCCACCGTTTGCAATTGAATGTCTAGGAGTTGCTGAAAAGATACATTCCATTCGCACTGGATTATGATACAACGACTATAAGTAGCTCCGAAGTCGATGGTCAACTCACCGATGTCAGACCGCGGAAAGGGTTGCGAGTCCACCCTCTTCTTTTTCGCTGAAGTCCCGTAATCAAAACCCGATTAATTGCGAAGGAACCCCATGCTCAAGGCTGCTAGTGCGTATATGCGCCATAGATATAACGAGCTATCCACAGAGTAAAAAAAACAGGTTATTTGAAGAGGTCGTGTAGAGGCGGACTCACTCAAACGCCCGTAAAGTTGTTGCCGCTTGCGACCACGGCTTACAACCTAGGGTATGCACAAACCACCACACCAGTTCGATTTCCTACCTATAAACTACCCAACAGCCTGATAAAATCCTCACACTGGTCGAAGAGTCACACTCCAACAAACTGACCCATCGCATCCGAGTCGAGGTCGCCTTCCCAAATGGACTTTGAAGGACCAGCGGTCGAACAAATAGGGCGACCATGTGCTGAAGAAATCCAACCGATCTAGTCAACTAGGCACTGGTCCAGAGAGTGTCAAAGGTCATAAGGAACAAGGCCGGGTTTGCTTAGCTGAGCGCGAAGTTTCCGGTGTGAGATGCGAGCTTTCACTCGTGATAGCTAGTAGCAGCTCGCTGTGGGCCGCCTACCACCTGCGCTTGCAGCAACCTTAATGCAAGTACCCAATGTTACATGAATAATGCGAAGCTCTCCCGTCTGATTTCGTGATCTATACCAGGCCTGCTCCCGAAGTCGCTGAAACCATGCCGGTTTACCCGATGCTAAACTTTATGCGTTTGTGCCAGTTTCAAGTTGTGCCTCACGTTATCGGGATTGGTTTCAGGACGGCGACCGGGAGAAGAAAAGGTAGCATACAGCGGCAATCCTTTCGAAGCTTAGCGCGGCAGAAGGCGGCAAACCTCAGCCACATTATATCGTAAGATATCCGACCTCTTCTTCTAGCTTTGACGCACTCTATCCAGTAAGTACGCTTGACAGTGAGAACATTCAGGATATCTATAGCGTTGTCTTGCCCGCAGATTGGCGAGCTGATTCGTATTTTGGCGCCCCAGGGCGATTCTACGACGTTTGAAGAGAAGGAGAGCCCGGACAGCTCTACATGGAACTTGGACGTATGCAACATGCGAATTGGCCGATGTCTACATCCCTGGATCATACTCGTGCTTGTAACAATTTACAAGCATGGACAAGACTATATATACCCTCATAGCAGCTGTACCTCTCAGTAACACTTCCATTCGCCTCTCACATAGATACAACACCGTCTTCCTACCTACAGCATCCGACTTAATATGAATCCATCTCAGTACAAGCAGCTTCCTCTTCCGGCACTGCCAAAATCGCAGGCACTTTCTACCACTACGTTCACCCCGCCTCCTCTCGATGGCAGCCTGACGCTACAGGAAATGTACGATTGGCACCTTGAGCATTCTCCCAACCATCCTGTTTTCCTTTACACGGAGGACGATGGGACCACAACTACAATCAACTGGGCTAATGTTACCCGTGCAATCCATCGAGCGGGACACATCGTCTTATCTGCCGTCGAGAAATCAGGTGGAACATCACCCTTAGTCGCCATATTGGCAAATTCTGGTATGCACATAACTTGTGTATTCCCATAGATGCCTGAAAAGCTGACAAACTACGATACAGAATCTATCGCTTACTCTACGATGCTCGCTGGTATACAGCGTGCCGGTTTCGTGGCATTTCCTATTTCTTCTCGTAATTCTCCGGCGGCTGTAGCGCACTTACTTTCAAAGACAACTGCTTCTCATGTCTTCGTTGGATCGGATCTGGCAGTACAAGAATTGGCTGTCGCAACTTTCGAGGTCCTCAAACAAGGCGGAGCCAAGCAACCCGACATCTCCACAATGCCTGTCTTCGAAGAACTGTATACACAAGACTCGAACAAGGCTTTTGTGCCATTATCACCGGTCAAACCCACTATGGACGATCTGACTATCGTCATGCATTCGTCAGGTAATGTTATGCGCTTGAGTAACCTGCTTTGTTTAACATTACTTACTATGATTACTGGTACTAGGCTCGACAGCTTTCCCGAAGCCGATCGCATGGTCACATTACAATGTCATACTAGTAGCTCTTGCACCATGTAAGTGTCCCATTGCAATCGGCCTCTGCCATAGTTGTTCTAACACGTTTTGTTAGATTTCGGGGAAGTGGATATGACAGGACTAAGAGTTGCATGTCATGCTACCCCAATGTTCCATGCTATGGGTGTCTTCCAGACCCTCTGGGCGGTACGCGCTCCGAACATTCATATCACAGGATTCATCACCAACCAACTCGATATTTAGACTACATGTGGTTCCACCATGGCTGTATTCAAACCGCAATTTCCGACTCGGACTCCTACACCTGATCTTATGATGGAGGGGGCGATAGCTTCCAAGAGTGACATCATATACTGTGTTCCTAGTTTGGTCGAGGTATGTGCCGTCTTGCACCCGAAAATTCTGGTCGCATGCTTAATGAATTCCATAGGCCTGGGCCAAGAATACCGACCATGTTCACTCGTTGAAAACGACTAAGGGTGTTGTGCGTATTGATTTATGGAATATGCAAACGAATCACCCAAGCTATATACCAGGTGTTTGGCGGTGGTCCATTGTCCAAGGAGGTCGGAGATTATCTCGTTGAGGCCGGAGTCAATATCTCTATGGTTTATGGTTGGTGAGTGACCCATCATACAATACGTTTATTTCCAACATCTCATGGATCGGTCTAGCACTGAGGTTGGCATATTAAACATGTTCCTACCACGTAAGTGATCTAGGGAGCCATTTGAGACACTGTTGGTATTCACATAATATTCACAGGTCCCAGCGGCAAAGACTGGGAATATTTCAATTTCCCCGACAGTGTCAATCCGCACCTCATTCCTCAGGAGAATGGCAACGTCAGACTTGTATTATTAGTGAGCACACATGTTGGCATGGCATCGATCAGTCGCTAACGTCCGATGTGCTGAACTTGAAAGCCTTGTCAATACCAAGTCCCAGTAGTCATGAACCACTCCGTCAGTGGTGTGGGGGCATATGACACCAGCGATGTTTTATCACCTCACCCGACGAAGCCGGGCTATTGGAAGGTATACGGTCGAGCGGACGATCAGATCATGCATAGCAACGGAGAGAAGGTCAGTGAATATCTTATGTACCTCTATTGGCGTTCCTATCTGACTAATTTCACAAGACGAATCCCGGTCCCTTGGGTGCGTATATGCGGTGAAATCTCTCTCAGAACCAATCGAACCAATCTGAATTGATCTTCTGTATGTAGAGAATATACTTCAGCAAGATCCTCGTATCCAGACTGTCGTCATGTTCGGACGTGGTCGATTCAATACGGGTGTCATTGTCGAGCCTAAACCTGAATTTAACTTCGATCCTTCAGATAGTGAAAAGGTCTCACGGTTTTGCAAGGATATCTGGTATGCTCGTTCATCACAAGCGAAGTTGAGGCGAACGTTGAAGAATTATTTATATAGGCCTACAGTGGACAGGATGAATAGCTACGCACCTCAACATTCTAGGCTTTTCAGAGAGGTACGCTTGTGTTTTACATCGAATGACTTACAAGGTCGATTGCTTACTTGCCGTTTAGATGATTCTTATCGCCTCGCCGTCCAAACCGTTCACATACACGGCAAAGAACACCCCCCGTCGGCATGCCATCATCAACGAATATGAGCCAGAAATCGAGGCTTTATACGCTGCAATGGATGACAATGCTTCGGCAGATATACCTCCTCCTCCTACATGGACCCTCGACAGTGCGCGAGACTTTGTGCGCGCTGTCGTCAAGAAGACTTTAGAACGTGCAGTGACCGACACAGACGACCTATTCCAAAATGGATGCGATAGGTGATTGATCCTCTATTCACCAAGAAGGGCCGTAGACTCACAGCCTTCATTAGTCTTCAAGCTACCTGGATCCGTAACTCACTTTTGCATGCTTTACGAGAAACGACCAAGATCAACACCGGAACCCTACCTGGCAACTTCGTCTACAACCGCCCTACGATCGACTCCTTGGCTTCTTTCGTCGCAGCTCTTACTAGCTCTGAATCAGGAGACGGTATTTCTGACAGCGAGCGTGCAATCACCGCCATGGTGGACATGGTAGAAAAGTACAGCCAAAACTTCCCAGAGCATATCTCAACTGTCCCCGCACCGCAGTCGGAAGTCGTACTTTTGACCGGTACCTCTGGTCGTCTTGGCGCATGTTTTCTCGCCATATTGGTTGCCTTGCCAGAAGTGTCGCGCGTATATGCTGTCAATCGGAAGAGTTCGACACCAATTTTCGCTCGCCAACGGTCAATTTTGGAGGAACAGGGATACGATCCCGATGCGATCCTCGGAACTGGAAAGGTTGTGTTCGTTGATACGAACATGGAAGGGGAGAACATGGGTCTGTCCGCAGAACTCTCCGAAGAGGTATTGCCTTCAATCTTCTGGGAGAATCCGACGTTTATTGACGTTTTACCATACTAGATTCGCACGTCCGTAACCCATATCATCCACAATGGTACGTGCTTCTTGAGTTTAAACAGTGCATTCGATACTTATTGAGCCCTGGCACAGCTTGGCCCGTCAACTTCAACATGAGCTTGAGCACGTTTGAACCGAGCGTCAGGAGCGTTCGCCGCCTAATCGATCTCGCTCTGTCATCTCCTCATCCCACTCCCGCTCGACTGCTCTTTGTCAGCTCCGTCGGCATTCTGCGTCGTAAGTCCTCATTTCCGCTGATATGCCATTGTGCTAGATTGACCCTGAGAAATTGGTAGAAATTGATCAAATGAAACCGATCAAAGAAGGTCTCGTCGAACCGTCTGTTGCAGAAGGCACGGGTTACAGCGAGTCGAAATGGGTCTCGGAGCACATTCTAGCAAGAGCCTCGAACGAAACACCTCTGCGCACTGTCGCTGTCCGCGTAGGTCAGCTCTCGGGCTCATCGATCTCTGGGGCTTGGAAGACTGCCGAATGGCTTCCTACCCTGGTCCGTTCAAGTGTTCATCTGCAATGTCTCCCTGACACAGACAAGGTCAGTAAGCCTGCTGCTTGTGCTGATCTCGAAATCTAACGATATGATCATTCTTTATCCTAATCTTTCACAAAACCAGCAAACGTCATGGGTACCTGTGGACGCCGCCGCCAAAGCTATCAATGACATGCGCAAATCCGACGTCCCGAATCTGCACCTTGGGCATCCTAGACCCGTGCCTTGGTCTGTCATCATGGGACCAGTAGCGAAAGCATTGAATTTGCCTCTGGTACCCTACGACGAATGGTTCGCCTTGCTAGAGAAGAGCGGCAAGGGTCTGGATGCAGATTCCGAGGTGGAAATGATGCACAAGAATCCTGGGCTTAAGCTTCTGGATTTCTTCCAGGACACGCTAGATGCAACTGGCTCGTCTATCGAGGCATTGGGTCTCCCTCCGTTGGACGTCACAGAAGCGGTGAAGGTTGCGCCGTCATTGGGCTCCGACAGGCTTGCGCAGATGTCCGGTGATGATTCGCTCAGATGGGTTAGTTACTGGCAGAAGATAGGTTTCCTACCCTAAAAGCGCTATCAGAGTACTCGATTTAATTGACTTGCACGCTGCTGCAATTTACCTATATATAATACTGCAATATTAATGTATCACTGAGCTATCCCAAAACGTGTTTGCCCCAGGTAAATGGCGTCAATGCCCGCTTTGCTCGACGTGCTCAACGATGACTACTCGTTGACCGCCTGCGATGCGCGGAAAGGAATATCGGACAGTCTAAAGTGGATGGCGGTTTTTGAGATAAGTCATCCAAAATCTATAATGCAGTGTATTCCGAAAAATAGTGAACGATGAGTAAAATACGGTACACGACGACGACGACCTTCTCTGACACTACTTTCTTCTCTATCAGATATATTAATATTCAAGCGTGCTCGAAACTGAAATCTACCCTGCCAAACCACTAAGCCCCTTCGATGCTATCCGACCCACAGCAACACCAAATACCCTCACTCTCATACCACACCTGTCCCTTAGGGAGGATAATCGTCTGTAACGTCGGACATGCCTTGCTCCACACACCCGCCACCCTCCGCTCGTCATCTATCGTGCAAGGAGGGCTGCCGCAGTTCACGGGGTCACCGGCCATGAATGTGAGATATCTGAGAGAGGGAAAGCGGGAGAGAATGGGGGCCGTAGCTAGGAGCGAAATCTTTGGAATAGAAAGACGGTAGGTTTCAATTGGTTTAAAGAGAGAAGAACGTCACGTACCGCAGAGTACGACGCCATGAGCCCCACAACATGCAACGCTTCTAACCCCCTCACCCGCCTACTCACCTCGCCAAAAATCGTCTGGGCACTTTCATCATCAAACACAAGCACCGTCAATCTCTTCACTTCTACTGTACTCCTCTTCAAAGCGTCCAGTGGTTTCCAACAATCTCCAGGAAACAGCGTCACTGCCACCGCTTTCACCGGTCTACCTTCTAGCACACCTCCAAGCACATCTGCGCTGAGGTGCACTATACGGAACGCTGACAGGTTGGGGAGAGCAGACGGAGGTAGCTTGAAGGGCTCTGTGGTTGCGAAGCCCCGGAGCGAGAGCTCGGTGATACCGGGTTGACTGGCGAGGAACCGAGAGAGAGACTGGTCACATCGAATGGAAGTGCTAAGCAATCGAAGGGATGGGGAGCGGGAAGGTGTGTGGAGAGAGGTATTGAGCCCATCCAGGACCCAACTTAGGTTGCCGCGGTTGTCTTTGGGAGAGAATTCAAGATACAGGTCGAGTAGGGCAGGTAGAGAACGTAAGACACGCTGTATAAGGCGGAGAAGATTGTGCGAAACGAGGTTATTGGTGAAGTCCAGGCGCAGAACACGGACGTAGAGCCTGGGATGTGAGATTCGGTTTGAGCGGGGTCGCAGTGGTGATGTAGATGATGTTGTGTCTGAGAGTGTCTTGAGGAGGCGGATACGTTGGTTCATCTTCAGATTTTCGAATGGATTACGATAAAGTACCCGGCATGCGAGCGTGTATAGTAGTATGTTACACTGCATTACAGAAGGAAGCAACGGACGCGGGACTTGCTCACAAATCATCTCGAGAACTTCGACTGGAAGCGATTTCATGGTTTGGGTAAAGGTGCAGGCGGTATCTGTAGATGTTGTGTGACAACAGTTCTGACCTGAAACGATGGATGTTCCCATGGCGTGGTAGGTCTATGAAAAACGGTATGAAACTGGTGAAAGGAGAAGTGTTAGCAGCGAAGACATGAGTTTGAATGGAAATCGTGAGTGACATCGCCCTTCTGCCAGGGACCTCCGAGTCTGGAACAAAGTCATGGGCGGCGAACACTCATCTAGGCTATGACCGTGCGGTGATATGCATAGAGAAGTAGACGGGCAGTACGTTGCGTTGTAAGTGTTCCTCTCGACGCAGGATCAACGCTTTAGACTGCATATCTGCTTCCAGCGATGTTACACCGCAGACCACACAGTATTCATTCAAGACATAAACCGTAACATACCTACGAAACCTTCATTATAAGTAAAAGTCGATTGTCACTTTTTCTAATGGCTAGCAACGGAGACTACGAAACCTTGATGAGCGCAGTCTGAAAGACTCCGAATACTTGGGAACCTTGGACGAACGAGATGGCCGTTCGAGTTAAAGCGCACGCATTCTTAGCGGTAGGCGATTGAATCTCGCCACGTGCGTAGCTACAGAACTGTATAGCGAGGATTCTTTTTTTTTTTTTT
>MLYV02000985.1:0-17344 GCA_001913855.2 Hermanssonia centrifuga
GTCTGCTGTTGGCAGACACTGTGGTGGTGCAGCTCAGCGCTAAAGCCTTAGGGTGAGCTTCTCGGCGGCTGCTACTTTACCCTCAGAGGCCTCATAACATGTATAAGGTGACACGCTCTATTCGGGATGGAGTACGCGAGGCATCAGTGATCCCTCTCACCACTGTTCACCGGAGTGCTCATCTATACCCTAGTTTTGGGCGGAGTGTGCCCAAGGAATGGACTAGCAGCAATGTATTAGATAGTTGTAGCAAATTCTTTGTCAATTCATTTACAGACCGTCATGTATATGGGACTGTATTTTAGTAACATGATTATGTAATTTGGATTTGGACTCAGAGGACCTCAGACTTGAGATTAGCACGAAATTGAATGTATTGGGCAGAATGGTGGGAAATTATACAGTTTAGCATGTGGATTGGTGGAATTAGCAGCCTTGGCGACCAATTGGTGCCAATTGCCTCGGGGGGTTTTCCCTGATGTTCGCCAGGTGACCAGTGTAGACTGGCATGCCACTGGACTAGTGGGTGGAGTTTGGATGCTAAGACCATCACGTCGAAGGCCGGACATCGCAGGCACGTTGCGGCTGACGACGCGGACCTAGGGACCTGCTAGACAACAGAAAACGACAGATTTAAGTTCAGATTAGGTTCATACTAGGCAAAGAAACCGAGCTTACAGATGACAAAGCCCTGTTATATTGAAGTGATACCAAGTAAATTGTCTATGTGATAGCGGAAGAGATGGTCGGGTTGGCACATCCAAGGAGGGCGCTGTTCCGTCGGACCCGAAACCTAGTATCTAAACTCAATTGAGTCCCCCTGCGTAGCTTTTGAAGGTAAAGTTTGTTCCCTCCGTCATGATAACTTCTTTCTGATATCGCATTGACTACTGATTATGTTGAAGAGCGGGGTATACCACAAGCCTTGATTCGTACAATCAGACCGCAGCTCTAGATGTTACAGACGGCAACGAAGCTACTAATGACCAGTCCCGTTCTTCAAATGTCATGCTATACGGTGTACAAGGACCACTAAGCTTTGTAAGACGGCAGTCGACGGGGGCTATACGGCGGCAAGGTCGTCCTAGTAGAGCTAGTAGTGCCCGAACGCAAACTCGCCGATCGCAGACTATGAGCCCCTTTGTTCCGCTCCGTCTCTAGTTCGCAAGTCTCCCCAGAATTGTGCGCGCAGTCCCCAAGGTGACATGCCATGCACTTGGTGCGCCAATATTGTAGGCAGGAGCTGAGGGGAAGATGGCGATGGGTATCGTGCGGTCAGTGCGGTATTGGACAGGGAGGGGAGGGACGGGAGGAATGTGCGTGAGTGGATGACTCGGACCTCCGTAGGCTGTTCTTATGCTGGAGGTCCCCGTCTGCCGGTCAGGCAATGTGGACGGCCTTAGCGTCGTCTCAAAGTATTGTCCCAAGGTATCCTCAGTATGTCCGTTTGTGGGAGCTACGTCCAACGTTGTCGATGAGTGGTGTGGTCGTAACCTATCTGAACATAGTGAGTCGGAAGTTGCACGGCTGCCAGACTTTATCTACCTTTCCGCCTCAGTTTATCCCGCCTTCTTGTTCGTATGAAAGAGTCCGCGAGGTTAAGTCCTAACAGCACGATTGCTACTACTCCCAATGCCGCATAGAGAGACATGTATATTGTAGCACTCCTATTGACACTGGACAGGCGGGGCTGTGTCCGTCTCGCTGGTAGAGGTATTTGAAGGGGCAGGGACAATGGCCGAAGCACTTAGCGTCACGGCCTCAATGCAATGCGGGATGTTAAGTAAGGTCACATAACGACAAGGCTGAGTAGGCCAAGATGCCATCGTCTTCTTATTGATCTAAATGGATGATGGCTTGACAATTTTAACATACCAGTATGTGCAACGTACCTTAGAATGCTGTGTTTGATATCATTGGCATCGTAAGTTGGGGCCCATGTTTGCTATCAGCAAGCCAAGTTGCACTTGTAATTCCGAGAGGATATGACATGAGGCCAGAGGACGGGCTGAATCACCAGCAATGGACATGATGTGAAGAGTCAAACAGGGTAGCCGGCTGCCGCCTGTGGCGAGGCGTCGACCAAACATCGTGCGACATGCATTGAGCAAAATCGCATACTTTTATTTTTATCAATATGAAATCTACGGTAATGTTACACGCTTCCCTAGAACGAGTTTCCAGACATAACTAGATGAAAGCGTTGAGAGCCCGTAATGTAGACGAGTAAACATGGTGCGGGACCAAAATCAATAAAGGGGAGGCTGGAACTCAAGCCACAGACGAGCACTAGGCCTGAGGACGGAGCGTAGGATCCCGCCTAGTGACAGGGATGAGATACGGGTAAGCGGCATGAAAGAGTAGGTAAATAAAGATAAGTGTCTTTCCCTAGGTAAGCACATGGAGAAAGGGTTGGAGTCATGGACGTAGACAACACGCCCTGGGGTCGTCATAAGAGTTACATACATATAGTAAAATGGAACGCGGCACTATAACGCTGGAGGTGCGGTACCATAGGACCTCCACGAAAACGCGAGTGGTCGACGCGGTACGATTGAAGGTGGTGCCTCAATAGTCAAAGTCCATGCTACGCCGCTCCGCTGTTCCATCAAGCGAGCAGATAGAGACAGGCCGCTGGGGGGTGAGTCCAAGATCTCACGGCCAATTCCGTCCGTCCGGTTGTCCATGTAAAAGTAAAGAGTGCGGTTGGTAGGTTGCTGTATCATCTGGGGTGTCTCAATAGGCTTACAACGTTCTCATCGAAAATGACTCCGCTGCGTTTAAAGAATGTTAATGGGCATCCTTATATTCTGGTGTCGAGCGAGCGCTTGGTTGCGTCTGTCGAATGTCGGCAATTCCCGTGGGGGCCTGAATAAAGAAAATGTTGTTCAAAGAATTCGACACATACAAACCCGCCATGTTCGCGCAGCAGAATACAAGGCATCAACGACGCACTTTCAGCACAATGTTTCTATCGTTGAAGGTTGCTAGCGTATTCCGAGAGTACTTACAGCTGCATTGGCCTTGCTTTGTCCCCTCAATCTTCTCCCCGTTTCGACTTGCTTTCATTCAGCTAGACTACCCGTGCTGGTCACAGTGACTCTAACATGCCGCTTAATCTCACCTCGTTAGACTTCCTAATCAGCCGATGTACATCAAAAAAGAAAGGCTGTCTCAATGCTCTCACCAACGATATTCTGGTCGACGGCGTCTTTAGCCATCTAGATGTATTGGATGTGCTACGCATGCGGAGAGTGAGTGCCCGATGTTTTTACACATTAAATTTACCATGCTAAATTTACACAGGTCAGCAAGCTCTACTACTATCTGACTCACCATGCCGTCGTCTGGAAACGTCTCCTGCGTTCCACCCGGCTGCCGCTTCCTCCACTACCACCTACTGCCCGGAACTCCCTCAAAAATCTCACCGCGCTTGAAGCAGAACGATTGCTCACTCGCGCTCTCTCTCTTGATCTTACCTGGAAACAGAAACGTCCCGATTGCCTCGAGGAATGGCAATTCGATTCCTTCCATCGCGTCGCACAGATGGCCCTCCTACCAGGCAGCCAATATCTTGTAGCGTCCGTCTCAGATACGGGAGGATCGAATTGGTCAATTGTGATATACGTACTAGACAGCCGGTACAACGTCGTGCCAATTGCGAAGACGCCCACGAAAACCAAGGCATACAATTTAGCGGCGAGGTACCTCACCGTAAACGGTGTACCAGGCATCACCATCGCCTATGTACGTCGGGATTGGAGACGAAGAGGGGATGGAAAGAAAGGGTATGTAATGTCTTCGTTAAAGTGGACGTGGGACAATCTCATATTATCACTCCTAGAATCGATGTGTCTGACTACAGCGGCGAACACGCAATAGACGCACCGTATCCTCTGAAACACGAGTGTCATACCCTTCACGTCCCTCTCAAAGAATTGGAGACACTCTGTGATCCCCGCTTTGTCCCTGGCTCTGCTGAATTCATCGCTCATGCGAAAGCGCTGCCTCCCCCTTTCCGCCGTGTGTGCTTCATCCGATCGACTCGAACACTGGGGAACATCGTGTTGGATGAGTTATCAGACGAACCCAGTCTCTCCATCATCAGATACCCAAACAGTATCATGTTCAAGCCTCTGAATGGCGGTCCGATAGCAACCTTGACTATAGAGAATTTCGGGGATTTTGCACAATCGGTGAGTAGGAGTTCGCAGCCCTCCTGTTTTTCTGTTAGTCTTATGTTCCTGCGTATACTTTTAGCCTCATCGTATACGAGCTATACGCCCGTTGCCACAACAACGTCAAATTCTTGTGGTGCGTGAGATCGATGTTCCTCAGACACGCAATCGTTACCCGGTGTTTTCACTGGAATTCCACCCTATTCCCAACAACGCTACGTCGGATGCAGTGGAGATTACGCGACCCCCGGATGACTTTTCGTTCCTCTACGAAGACCAATACGCTAGTGTCCACATTACGGACCACGGTTTGCCAAATCGGTTTGACGATTCGATTCCAGCGGCCGATCTGGGAGAGGATGACATCGCCTTCAAGCCTCGTCCTATAAATGTATTCCTGCGGACAGTCAAACCCGACGATGGTTTGGTCCGATTCACATTCTATCCTCAGCGTGTGGACCATTGGACACCGCCTTCCCCAGCCTCTTCTGTATCATCTTCTCCTGGCCGTCGTACCCCCAAACGTTCACGACCGAAACATTACTATCGATATGGCTTCACGCATATGTCCCCTGTACGATTCGTCGAATCATACCTAAACACTCAGTACCGCATTCTCCCTGGATCATACCGAACGCTTCTATACACTGTCCCATGGGATACTATCACTGAGGAACCAAACGTTATAGGATTTTACCGCTATCACGACGAAGAACTCTTTGCCGACGAACCAGAGATTTTTAATCCTGATGCCCCTCCCCGTCGACCTGTGCGAAAGTTGCCGTTTGACGTGAATTCGCAACAAAAGTTTGGTGCATTTGCATGGGATGAGACCATCGGAAGAATGTGTTTCGGGTTGGAGGATAGTACGAAGATCTTGGTATTTGACTTTGCACGGAGGCCTAGGGAAGGTGAGTATCGTCGTGTGTTATGCGACGAAGAGCACTGACTGATCATCCAGATTTCTATGGTAGAAGGATACCGCTCGCCGTGGAGCAAGATCATGACGTTAGCTCAGACTATATGGACATTTTGGCTTCCTAGGAGGCCACACTCATCTCTTGAAGATCTGAGAAAGAAAGCTAGCTGTCTGTCCACATCGCTGTCTATTTAACACCTGAACATCCGGATTTGTCAGTGTACGCTCAATGTTTTGTTCATTACTGTGACCATTGTACCTCTTCCCTTGTTTTGAATCTTGCACACCGCTATTATATCAATAGTTATTTTGTCTGGTATATTTTTTGTTGGCATACGATGTAATTTCTTTTAGATCGTTTTGTAATTCTTGTGGTTCGAGTCAGCAGTCATGCAGTGAGATGATAAGGTATGCGGTAAAAAAGGGAAGAGCAGAATACAATGAACGCAAAACAATACAGAATACGATCCATGACGATAGCACGATAGCAAATGATACCGGTCACATTGCACCACTATATGCGAACCCTGATGGTCCACGCCCATGGGCACTATGTGGGCTATGGAATTGGTGGGGAAATCCCCCTCCGCCCGAAAACTGCGCAAAGATGTCAGAGAAGTCCATACCGCCCATGCCACCCATGCCCATAGCGTCATCATCATCCTCGCCCATATCATACCGATTCCTCTTCTGAGAGTCCGACAGCACCGAATGCGCTTCGGCAACGAGTTTAAATTTCTCTTCGTCTCCTCCCTACAGCAGAGATGAGGATTTTAATGGGAATGATACGTTCCAAAAAGCGTACCTTGTCAGGATGATGTTTGAGAGATTCCCGACGATACGCTTTTTTGATCTCAATCTCTGTGCAATCACGAGAAACACCTAAAAATGCCGATACATAAGATAAAGAACTTTGGGAGGAAACACTGAAATTCTTGCCTAGAATTTTGTAGTAATCCTTGGTTTTACTCCTCTTCAAGTCGACCTCAGCCTTCTTCAATTCCGTCCGCAGTGCTCTGACCTCGGCGTCCCCTGCCTCTGATTCTGCATACTCAATGGCAGTGCGGAAATCACCGACTGCGGACTCATATTTCTCAAGTTTCAAGTTGATGCGAGCGCGAGTTCGGTGTACTTTGAACGACTGCTTATTCAGCTCGATGGATATATCGGTGTCCGACAGGGCTTCTTCATACCGTCCGAGCTACAAAAGCGTCGGCCATGCAGGTCATAATTGGGTGGAATACAGGTGCGTACCTTCAGTAAAGCAGTTGCACGGTTGGAGAGAAGCATAGCGCGGATATGTCCTCCTTTGCCTTCCGAATCATCGGCGCCAATACGCTGCAGGGTGATGAGTGATTCAAGATGCAGTCTCCAGTACGCGTTCGAACAGCCCCATACCTCAATTGCCTCGCCATACTTCGTGACTGCCTCTTCTAACTGACCCGTCTTGAACGCAGTATTACCCTCTTCTTTCAGCCGGTCGACATCTTTGACACGTTTTCGTAGACGCATGGCAGGCTCATGCCCAGGGTCAAGACGCAACGCAGATTGCGCGTGTTGTAGCGCCTGCGCCATCTTCGCAGTCAAGAACATCACAAGCCCTCGAACCGTCACGATATCTGGTGAGTTCGGTTCTACCCGCATTGCGTCGCTGTGTATCTTTTTTTAGAGACGATGGGTCTGGGGAAGAGGCAACGGCTACTCACTTTGCTGCTATGCTTGCAGCATCCCAGTTTCCTTTCGCAAGCTCCAGTTCCACCTTCCAAACACGCCACTGCAATGGTATCTCTCCACCTTCCGCATCAATCACTTGTGAACATTTATCCAGTGCTAACCTCGCCATTCCCCAGTCTTTCCTGCCCTTTGCGCGCTCGAAATTCCTGACGTGGTCTTCAAGTTCCAGAATCTTCTTCTGTAGCTGCAACGCGGCATCGTTCTTCGGCTCCAACGATAGCGCAGTGCGCAGTGCTGAGAGAGCAGGGGCGGTGTGACCAGTGTACAGTTGACAGCGGGCAAGGCGGATGAGGACCTTGGCGGAGGGTGAATCGCCTTGTATGCTCAAGGCATGTTGGCAATCTGCCGTCGCCGGCTTGTATTTCTTCAATGCCATATAAGCAGCGGCTCGATTTGATGAGTAGTTGGGCTCATTGGGATTGTATTCTGTGGTATCAGAGACTCATTAGGGTCGTGCGCCCGGTGCGGACCAGAATATGTTATACGCACCGATTGCCCGGGAATAATGCTCAACAGCATCCTGAAATTTCTTTGAAGTAAAGGCAGTATTCCCTAGTTCCTTCTGTTTTTCCGCTTGCTTTGCTAGGTCCAAGACCGCAGGAGGGTCAGATAGTGTAGGTGTCTGGGGTTCCGGGCTATCAGACATCTCTTCATCATGCCTGTGGTCGACTTATTATTTAAGTAATTTCTGTTCATATTAGGACGCACGTGTCTGGCGTGGCTACGCCGTTCGTCGGACTCGTAGTGGCGGCAGCCTTGGCTTGCTGCTTCTTCTTCTGCTGCTTCTTCTTATTGCCAGCCATTTCGACGTATTCTGGGTCGCGAGATTTTATTGAAAAGATAATATTGCACGACAGCGAGCTCAGTACCCGGCACTGAGCAGAGGTAGGGAAGGGGCGAGGATGGAGGCAGTGGCAGTGAGCACAAAGCTTGCAAGCAGGGCGGCTGCAATTTTGGGAAGACTGCGATAGACGCCTAATGAGCTGCTTTGACCAAGCGCCCATTACGACCTTCGATAAACCTTCCACCACCTTCCACCTCTAAAATAAAATATGTACAACATTCTTACTATGCTGGATGGAATCTCGAGAAAGATACTTTGAGGTTTCACCGCTACGAATATTTGGCTCAATCATACGATTCAATAAACGACCCGCGTGTATACCAGTGAGTGCTCCTGTCTTTATTCAATTCACTATACTGAAGTTAAACTTGACAGATGATATCCGCCGTGCGATGATAACCGCACCTAGTATCAGTGCGCGGACGGCGCGATGCATCAACGGAAGGCACCTCGGAGCGATGGTCGCTGCGCGAGAGTGACGGGGTCTACCGCCCCAACCCTGACATGCTGCAGTAATATTGCAGAGATGGCCTATTCGTGGTCAGTATCGCATTGCTGTACACCGCATGGCTCAAGTAGAGAAACTCTGCTTGGCAATGAGCAAAGAGGATTGCGGATCACCGGAGCCACGTGTATCTGATCCGTCAATCCCAGACACCAACAGTTCTACCCACCTTCGATAACATATGGAGCATTCACCTCAAATTCTTCAATGACTAAACTGCAATATGATGCTAATGGTTCTTCGCCTAGCGTTGCTGAAAACGGATGTTGTACGTCTGCCCTTTCCCAATCCACGTTGATGTTGAAATCTTGACAAGTCTAGGGTATGCTGCAGGGACGTTCTGCCCGCACCCGCAGTACCCGAGTATGAACTCGGTTTTGTGATGGGATCCGTGTACTATCCAGCCCTCGAACAGCAATACGAGCAGTGGAAACTGAAACAAGTGTACATTCAGCATCAAAGTTTGACACCGCATTGATAGTTCGGGACGACCATCAGCATTGCCAAGTCGACCTTGTGTACGCTGATCCTCACACGCATGAGCGTACGGATGCTGCTATAAAGCATAGGGTACCGAGATTCATTGCCCTCACGGCCCCGGTGGTTCTCACTCCTTTGCACCCTTCCATTCCTTTGATAGGCCCTATTCTTTTTTGTCGCCCTCTATAATCCTTTCAATATTCTTCTGTGCAATATGCGTTCTTCTTCTGCATTCCTTTCTCTGTTTGCTGCGTTGCCTCTTGCATCGGCGGCACCCCTTTTTGGATTCAACCTCGGAGATGGACAAACGACCAACGGAGCTCCCACCGCATTCTCCCAGAGCGACATCGACACTGACTTGCTCCGCCCCGCTCAGTTTTCACGTGTGGCGTACTGTTCTTCTGCGAGCGTCACAAGCCTGAGCTGTGGTGCTCCATGCGACGTCGTCAACACCATGAAGGTCCTTCAAACCGGGGGCGACAATGAGGACATTCCCAGATGTGAGTGACCATTAAGATTCCACATCCCCCTGGGATCTCACCGATAATCATTAGTCTTTATTGCACAAGACCCTGATTCACAATCCATCATTGTTGCCCATCAGGGGACAGACCCGGAGGAGATATTGTCTGTTGCCAATGATGTTGAGTTTAAACAAGTGGCGATGAACAGCACGTTGTTCCCTAGCGCTGCGAGTACGTGATTTATCTGCGGATCGATTCTCTCGTGGGTTTCTCACGCCGGAGATGAATCAACAGAGGGTGCACTGGTCCACGACGGTTTCCAGGATACCCAGGGTCGCACAGCAGACATCGTGTTGTCCACTGTGCAATCTGCACTTGCTTCTACCGGCTTCAAGCGTGTGCTCACGACCGGTTCGTATCGTTTTATTCTTGCTGGTGCAATGCATCCTCACTATGATCGACTAGGACATTCTCTTGGAGCGGCTGTGGCGACTCTGGATGCCACGATGCTGCGTATGGCGCTCCCATCGGACGTGGACGTCAACTCTGTCGTCTTTGGTCTACCGCGTGTTGGCAACCAGCAGTTCGCGGATATGATCGATTCCATGATCAGTGACTTTACGCATGTGACGAACCAGGACGATCCTGTGCCGACGGTCCCTCCACGGTTCCTCTCGTTCCAACACCCTCAAGGGGAGATTCATATTACAAAAGTCGACAGCTCGGGTGCGGCCACTTTGGAGGCGTGCCCGGGGCAAGAGAACAGTGTAGGTTTACGCAAAGCTCGCGATTGTAACACAAACTGATGAGTTTTTGACGCAGAACTGTTCGGAAGGCAACTCTCTGTTGGATGCGTCTGTTGATAATCATCTTGGACCGTACTTTGAGAATATCTCGTTTGGCGGCTCTGCTTGCCCAGCGTAGGCAAGATTGAAGCGCGTGGGTGCTAGAGCCAAAATGCTGTTGAAGGGCCGTGTTGGGATTAGTTTTGGGGATCGATGGGGGTCTTTTTTGTATTCTTAGTGGGATTATTGGGCTAATGGTTGAAATATTCTGTCAAGATGGGTCCTTGTAAAAGGATTGTTTTCTGACGGTAATTTCACATTGTCTAGTACTTTGTTGACGACCGAGAACGTGTGCTCGTCCCCGAAGGTAACTAGGGTGCATATATGGGCCTGTATGCATGAACTTGAGCTTAAGATGCTCTATCGAAGAAGCACACGAAGTTAGTGATCATCTGTGTCTCATTTGAACATTCCTTATGTATGGGATCAACTGACGCTGCTACTGATGGCGAACTCGCTGATGCAGACATGTTGGTCGCAATGGGCAGCGGTTCAAGAGCATGTGCGAGTGCGTTGTTGGTATAGCAACCAAGAGCGGAGTGCGTGGGGCGGCCGTCTTGTTTGGGTCAAATTACTTTAAACGGCAAATCCCGACGAATTTTTGGTTGCGACGGGCGACGTTTTGAATAAATACAGAGAAAGTCTTTCCTCCTCCCTCTCCCGCTCAATGGCAACTCTCGGTTACTCTTCCTTCTTCTCCTCTGGTCTCCTCGCTGCAGACGACGACCAGACCACACCCCGCTCATCGACCATTCCTCTCGAGGATGTTACACCCACCGCTCACGAATTCACCATTCCACCTCACACAGCAGACAGACCACGTATTCGTCGTCGCCGCTCCTCTCTCGGCATATCAGCATCCCCGGTGTCTGCCATCAAGTCGTCCGCACGCTCTGTACACCTCCAAAGGCAGTCCCTCAGTCTCTTCGGAACACCGGGCGCAGACAACTCGCTTGTATCCCGCGTAGCTGTCCTGTCCGTAAACACCAACAACGATGCGACAATGGGAAACAGCCTCATGGGCAGACTCAGAAGTGGAAGCCTAGGCGCGGCACTCAAGTACGTCTCTTCCTTCCATCTACTCACACCCACTGACCAGATCTCTAGACCAAGGCGCCCACGTAAGAATCCTTCTGTACCGGCTGCCGCTCCTGCGCCTATCGCACCCTTGCCTGCTGTACCGCCTACCCTCTCCGCTGTCTCAGCCCAGCCCATTCCCGTCCCTCGTCGTCCTCTCAACCGTCGTGCACAAACAGCCGACTCACTCCCCAGTCCTCTCCTCACTCCCACCATATCCATGTCCCGCGCTCACACACCCGCCGGTCATCCCATGAACTCTCCGCTGGCCTCGGGTGCTGTGTACATTGGTATGGACGGACAGCATGCATACAGGAATACAGACTATCCGAGTCCCTTGGACACCCCCGCTAGTATGCGGGACGAGTACTTTGGCGCGGATGCAGGGGTCATTGCTTAATTGCACCCGAGGACACTCAGCCCGCCAGATAGCATCCGCAGACCCTATATATTCCAATATCCCCCACGAATAAACGACCTCCCAAGATGAAAACCCACATCACGACAATATACATCGTACTCTTCCCTCGACTGGCTCGCGCGGATATCCCTATCTTTATACATCCGATAATCGTTTTCCTTGTTCCAAGACCGTGTTGTTCTCGTATGGACTTGTCAATATAATCCTAGTATGCTTCCATGTATCCCTCCTCTCGTATATACTATATAGTACTCGGTAGTTGCTCAAAATAATCACTTGTACGCCATGATCCTAATCGCGGAGAGTCGGAGTTACGGCGGGTGCCGAGTGGGTGAGGACTGACATTGACTCTTTCATCCTTTCTCTCGACGAGCTACCACACCGGATGGCACTCGACATCTCCACGCTCTACATCCCAACAGCCTCACCACCGACCCCTGCTCCGTCTCCACGTCCAAGCTCATTCAACCTATCTCCCAATATCATATCAACTCGACACACATTCTCCTCTCTCCAACCATTCGATCGACGCCAACTCTTGTCTGCCCTTCTTGCCGACTGCACCCCGGATGAGCTGCTGTACATCACATCCACCATCGCACCTCGCATGCGAAGAGACTTTCTGCGAGAACTCCCACCCGAGCTAGCCATCTATGTTCTCAGCTTCGTCGAAGATCCTAGGTCGTTACTCAGAGCTGCAAGGGTCAGTCAATACTGGAACGGATTGGTGTCCGATGAGTGGCTGTGGAAACACATGTGCGAGACCCATGGCTTTGAACTCGAAGAGGAGTGGGGCAAGCTGGAAGCCCAACATGACCATGGCTCAGAATCAGATTCTTCTAGTACTACTACAAATAAACATCGTGCTCGACACTCGACAGGCTCCGTCCCTACTCTCTCCGACATCAGCCCTCGTCGGTTCCCTTACCGGACGCATTTCAAGACATCCTACATGATCCGTATGTTTCCCTTCTCATCTCACTCGATTGCCGTCTTCATCTGTGTTATATCCACCTAGTCACCAACTGGCGACGTGGTGGAACGCTCCTTAGGCGTTTCCCCTTGGCCTCCCACCCACAGCATCTCCCAAACGACGCCGTTCAACCCCCTCTAGCAAATTCCTCCACCACCGCAGTCCCCACCTCTGTCGCACTCGACTCCGATTGGATAGTTGTCGGCCTCGCAAACAGTCGCATTCACATCTTCAGTGCACGCACAGGCGTGAGCTGTCGGACCCTCGTAGGTCACACACAGGGTGTGTGGGCGGTGGCTCTAGTAAAGGGCGGTGGACATCCTATCAACGTTTCCGAAACGATCAACATCGATGATGTCGACTACAACAACGAATTGTCATCCTCAATGAGCTCTAAACACACCAGACCTCGTAACGCGAACGAACCCCCGATCGCTCCGATCGCTGCAGAGGGGCTTGACCATCTCATTCAGCCAACGCTTCGCACTGCCCTCGGACTCGACGGTGCGCCTCGCAAGCACTTCCGTCGGCGCTCAACCTCTGGAATATTCCCCGAAACATCCTCCAATACTAGCAAGCTGACCCCTCATACTCCCAAGCAATCATATAGACCAAGCAATCCCTCGGGTACATCAGATGGATGGGGACAACCGAACGCACTCGTCGTCAGTGGTGGATGCGACAAAGACTTGAGAGTTTGGGATGTAAAGTCTGGGTATGTGCTTAGTTTCTTGTGACAGTAGATTCAGTCTGACCATCATCTGTAGCTACTGTATTTACCGACTTCCTGGACACACTTCCACCATCCGGTGCCTCAAGGTACTCCACAATCGTCCCATCGCCGTTAGCGGCTCTCGCGATCGCACCCTCCGAGTCTGGGACATCCAGCGTGGTCGACTCTTGCGTGTACTCTCCGGACACGTGGATAGCGTTCGGAGCTTAGACGTCTGTGGGAACAGGGTGGTTAGCGGAAGCTACGATCAGACTGCACGAGTGTGGGATGTGGACACGGGAGAGTGTCTGCACGTGCTGAGAGGCCATTTCCATCAGATCTACTCTGTTGCTTTCGATGGCGTCAGGATTGCCAGTGGGAGTATGGACACAACGGTCAGGGTGTGGGATGCTGAGACTGGGTAGGCTCTTTGTCCGTTCCCTCGGGTTGACTCCAACTGACGCGTACCTCAGAGCTTGTCTTGCTCTACTTCAAGCGCATGCTGCACTTGTCTGTCAGTTACAGCTGTCGCCCACAATGCTAGTGACCGGTGGTTCTGACGGGCGAGTCATCACGTTCTCTCTCCCCTTCAACTTTGCTTCTTCCAGCCCGCCTCCGCCCTCACAGGAACCGTCTACCCCACCAAAGGTGTTCCCCGTCATTCAACGGCTCTCCGCGCACGATAGTTCTGTCACGGGCTTGCAGCTTGACTCGCGCTTCCTCGTCACGGGCGGGAACGACGGGCGAGTACGTTTGTTTGAGCTGACACCAGACATCGTTGCCAATAAAGGCGAGCGGTGTGAATACGTTAGGGAGATGTGTGAACCCAGCGAGGGCGTATGGAAGGTGGCATGTACGAGAGAGACGTGCGTGGTGATGAGCAAGAAGGTGGATAAGACTTGGGTGGAGATCTGGACGTTCAAGCCGCAGGAAGAGGGCTAGACTGCTCTTTATTGACATTTTCTGGTTTACATACACCTGTAGACGCAGAGATTCCCAGTCATGTGCAGATTTCCTCTAGATTTTGGTCCTGTATTGTCGGCGCGCTAAGTGAGACTACCGGTGTGAAGGTGACGGGGAAGAGTGCAAGACGATATTAGACCTGCACTGTCCCTTTCACAGTGGAATATAATGTCACCTCTCTGAATTTGAAGGCCCGCACGTGTTGTCCCGTCCGAAGCAAGGCGCAAAATAATGTACAGCATGAGATACAGTCGGTCTTGGAGAGAGAGAGAAGGTCGTTCCGGATTACGTGCAAGTATATCTTGCTGAGATCACGGACATACAACGAAGATTTTTCCCATGTCGCCTCCCTGTAAAATGGCCCATTATCCTCAGCTGACGGAGCAAGCGATCAAACACCTACAAAACATTCAGAGGGCACATATAAAGCAGGACTTCGCCAATGTGATGAATATATTAAACAAGATTGTTCGCTGTGAATATCGATACTCTTGAAACCATCGCAATCGGGTTGGTCTGTCGGAGAAACTGTGGACGGATTGACCATTGCCTTCAATTGCTTCTCGGCGGGTGACTGACTAGCTAAATCCGCGGCTGTCCTACTACGACTTAGCTTCTCCCTGGAACGGCCATATCTCAGCAGGATTAACACCTCCCAATCCTTGCCTCTCTTTTTCCCCCAAGTTCTCCACCCAAGCCTTGCGTAGCGTCTCGTTGGCTCTAACAGCTCGTTCGTAATCCTCGTTGCGCACCCAACCATCGCTTTCCGCACCAACAGCCCCCTCAATTCCCTCCAGGGCATCCTCCATCTCCATCCACGTCCTCTCATCTTCCTCTGCCTGCGCAACCACCTCTCTTGAAAATGGTTCAGGACCGAGGGGACAAGGTATCCCAGGCCCAACAATATTCTCCCACTCTCTCGCTGTACGTATGAGGAGCCGCCTAAGCTTGACATACCCCCCGTGCCAACAAAACTGCGCAGCAGAAGGCAACTGCTGAGACATCGAAAACTTGCCTCCAAACGACAAAGAGGAAGCCCACACGATATCAAGTTCAGTTTCCTGGTACAACGCATGGTACGCTTTGCGTAAATACGCCTTCTCCTTCAAGAACTCTTCTTCGGCCTGTGCAAAAGCGGGTTCAGCCTGCTCGATGAACCGCGGTATGAGCGCTGTAAGGTACAAAGGAAGAACCGCAGTGTGTTGCCAGTCAATGACAGCCGAAATTTCGATGGTACCATCGCGCTCCAACGCCTCTCGCGAGAGGAAAATGTTGCCCTGGTTGGAATCGCGCAAGGTGAGAGTAGGGCGGACGAGCCGCTCGTCAGAGGGGATAAAATACTTCGCAACGCTGTCGTATTGATCAAGCAGACGGAGATGGCCCTGCGGTAGCTGAAGACGCGAAGGGGGTTCCCATGGAGCAATAAATGTGCGACCGTCAGTAGCTGGGGGATTGGCAAACTGCCTGATCCAAGCGCGTTCGGAGTGGGTGATAGACTGAAGATAGGACGGTACATCTGGCCCTAAAAGACGCTCAGATTATGTCGCATGCAGCCGAGTGGAGAGAGTCTTACAAGGTCCGTGATCAAGTTCTATGTCTTTTGGAGAACCATAGCGGTCTTCCCAAAAGCCCGTTTGCAATGTACTGGGTCCGAGGACAAACTCCTCGTCGATTCGGCCATCCACCCAGAGATCGCGCGCATCCTCCGCTGGGATGTCCTTGCGATAGTACAACGAACCGTAGCCGCTGCCACCACTAAAGGCTTTGATGACCTTGGACTCGAATATGATCCACTTGTGTACGAGCCGAAGCCTTTGCTTCATCGTCAACTGATGCCAAACTGAATGAAGTTCGACGCCATCCGCAACGTCCATTATGATATACTCGGCTCCAACAGGCGTGTCCTCTGACCGGGACGACCAGGATAATACACGTGGAACCTGTGTCAGTCCCAAACGATTGCGTAGAAATTTCATCGTGGCCACTTCGCTCGCAGTAACCAGATGTGGCGGCCCAGAGAGGGGGGTAGGAATCCGAGCGATAACCTGGCGTCCTTCAGTGAGTTGAAGATGAAAGACCTTGTTACATCTTCCTTCAGCTAGTTTTCGAATGCCAGTGATACCGCCTGCTCTAGCACTAGACACGGCGACATTCTTGAGTGCGTCGACGTTGAACCGTCGGTAGCGCAGTGCCTGCTGGCGCTGTTCGTCATGTAACCATCGTCCTGAAGTGTACCGAAAGAGGTCCTTGTATGATGCCACGGTATTGAATAGCTGCAGGCGTCGCAGGCTGAGGAAACAGATATTTCTCGGACTTTGAAAATTTGATGGCGTGCGCCGCTTGACGCCGAACTGCTGAGGGAGATGGCAGGGAGGAGGAGGAGGAGGAGGAGGAAGAATCATCAGATCAAGGAATCCGGCGTGGTAGTCGGAGAAATGAGGGTAAGGGGACGATTCACTTCAAATAAGAACGTCCAGAATGACTCGCACTCATAGTATCGCTCGTATCCAATCATCTCAAGTTCAGAAGTGAACGGATGAACCTACAAATTCGCAGAGAGGTCAGTGTTGAACCGAACCGAACCGTTCAAGTCGGTCTTTCGTTCAAGTTCGTTGGCCGAGACGGCGAGCTCACTTTGAGTTGGGCTCGGAGCTTGCGTATAAGTAGCTGTTAGCTGTACCGCTTTGTGCATCATACATGCTGAATTGTGGGATAGAGTACACGTATGATATAAATATAAATATAAGTATAAGTATACAAAGCCTCTCATAATTAACTAGTGCCAATGTGGACAAGCTATGGGTTGTGGCGTGAGAGGTAAGTGCAAACTTTGTAAAATGCATCCTCAGGGGTCTAAGTGTTGAGTTCAGACTCGACGGCAGTTGATTGGGGTTCGCGCGGGTCACCAGAGTCTTCATCAAGTCTCCCCAACCATTCCGTCACTTTCACTTTCGAAACTTCAAGCTCGTCCGTGCACGGATCAGTGTCCTCTGCATCCGTTGAGCCTGCAGATTCATACCACGAATTGACCCCGCCACTAGAATCAGAGGAGCCGCCGACGGAGGGACTAGGTGTCGCAACTCCCGTCTCTTCGATGATCCATTGTTGCTCCTCGTCCAACAGATCCTGGGACCACGACCTTTCGCTCGAGCCAGAACACAAGCGGACGATGTGTCTTTGGAGAGTGAAAAGCGCCACAAGGATCCTCATCCGATCCATGAGGTCACCT